>WOXC01009184.1:0-306932 GCA_011680675.1 Gymnobelideus leadbeateri | reverse complement strand
AAGGGGTCTCAAATACAAACATTTGAAAACCATTTTTCTAAGTCAAAAAGATGCTACTGACCCACCTCAAGCAAGAATTTAAAGACATTTTTCCCCCAATTGGAATTGGCTTTAGAGAGCATTTACTCCAAGAGTTCACTTTACAGATAAGGAAAGCAAGCGTCAAAAAGGATATGCATTTTGCTTAGTCCCACAACCTATCTGTGGCAGTAGCCCAGACCAGAAGCCAGAAATCCTGACTTCACATACACTATTCTTTCCATTTTTTCCATGTGTTTATCCATGCATTGTCAAAAGTTTACCTTAATTTTTTGGACAGGCTGCACTCCTCTGAAGTTCTCCATCCTGCCTCAGAAACTCTTCAACTTGGAACTCTCTCTGCCCCTACAACTCCTCTCTCTTTGTTCTTCTCCCAGCATGCCTCCTTAACTCTGTACTTTCCCCATCCTTTTCAGCTTCCATTTATGTGTTTTCCCCCATTAGAATGTAAGCTCCTTGAGGACAGGTACTATATTTCTTTTGGTATTCCCAGAGAGTAGTGCCAGTTACATTTTAAGCTCTTATTAAATGTCTATTAACTGACTGACAATCATTTCAGTGAAATGATTCAATAACTGTTTTCTTTCCCTTCATGCCATACGTATTATAGGCTTAGCTTGATTAAGAACTCTGTTCAACATAGTCAACTGTCTTAAATGATAGTTAAATAAGAATCATGTCCTGGGGTCTCTCATCCTTCTGAGATCCCTAACTGACCACCCAGCTACACAGACTTATTCAATGATGTACTTTCAAAGTTGTCCCTGACATTTTCATTTTGCAAGAGAGATAGAAACAGGGCCCAAGCTTGCTCATACCCAGTTTCTTCGTAATCACTAAATTTAATTAATTGGTTACTCTAGACAAGAACCCTTCTGGGGTTTTCACCTATACATGTAACAAATAGACATGGTAACACTAATCATCAAATCAGCAAATTAAATGATAACACTCAATTTACACTCAAAGGTGTGAAATATTTAGCCCATGCTCTAGCTAATTCAAGCAGTCTCTGAGAACTTATGAACTTCAAAGATAGCAACTTTAAGGAAGCCATGATTAAAAGTCAAAATAATAACCTCTTTTAGTTCCTTTAAAGAAAGCCAATTTCTATGGGAAAAGTAATAGTTTTAGAGTGAAAGAACCTTGGATTCAACCTTTGGATTAGTTGTTTATTTGTCTTGTGGCCTTAGGTCACTGCTTTCCCCTTTCTGGAGCTCAGTTTCCTCATCTGAAAAATGAAAAGTCTGACAAAGTTGGTTCCCATTGATTGAGGAATGACATTAAAAGTTATAGTAAATGAACATGATGAAATATTACCATGTTGTGAGAAATGTCAGTCTCAGATTACTCAGAGCTTTATGAATACTTGCGCTATTCTTACAAGACCAGACCATATTTTTTACATTCATCTTCCATTACCTGCCCTGCCCTGCTTCCATTTTTTTCTCATGCCTTTTTAAAATCTTAAGATTTGTGGGTTTTTGTGAATTCTATGTGCATTTTCCTTTTTAGACAACCTTCTCCTTTCTTCTTCACTGGAATTGTTTCTCTTGATATTTTCAGAATTTCATGCTTGAGAGTTTCCCATCTCTCCTGTTCTCAATTTCTCTATAGTATTTTAGGCCATAGGTTGGTTCCCTTTCATTCTTTGTCTGAAACATTGAAATCTATTTTTCAAAAACATAAGGTCCTTGTCAAACTGTTCCTGGGTTTTCTTTCCTCCTCAATCACAAATTCAAATAGAGTGATTACTTTTTCCCAAGGTTTATATCATTGTCAACCTAGCTACTAGCTTGTACTTTTTAAGAATCAAATCCAAAAAGAATTCTATTCACTGCCTCATCCACATTTTTATCAATATATTCTTTTCTTTCAAAATCAATTTCCAACAAACTCCAAAATAAGAGCCCTCTACAAAATATATTCCCCAGAGATAGATAAAAAATTAAAAAAAAAAACATTTAATAGGATGATTAGGACTGATAGTACAAGAAAATTTCCACCATTTCTATAAACAACTGTTAGCAAAAAGAATAGGAATTTTAATTTTGATAGCAAGGGACCAATTAGAAACAGCATGCTACTAATGTTGGAGTCAATCCTGAATCACATGTCTATTTACAATGATAATCGTTTAATAATATTTCTGGATCTTAATTAGAACCAAAGCCTGAACTAATCAATCAGACTGCTTTGCTTTGCTCTACAAATGCCCTCTTATGTGTCAGTAACTTAAAAGATCAGATAAGGTTGACAATGAGTATTCTTCTTGTTTCTGACAGGATGCCTGCAATCAGAATAGTGGGACTTCTCTTATCTTAGGAACATATGCCATATGGGGGAAAAACTCAGCTATCCTGGGATCATAATTTCCAAGTGACACTACTTTATCAATTGTCTTGTCTTACTGTATTTACAACTAAGAAATTTCTTTTCTCATGGTATGGATAAAAAAATATGAAGAACATAAATCTGAGGGACACAGACATCCTGGGATTGTCCTAAAATATATAAAGACTTTGTCATTCTTGTATCAGATAGTCATAACTTAAGTTTTGGCTCCTTGTACATATGAGCTCATTGACTTTGTCTAGCTTTAAGGGAATAAACAATATGAATTTATATATCACCTAGCCTTGTTTGCCTCCTTTACCCAAACTTTCGGGTTAATAACAATCACACCAATGACTTATTAGAGCAAAGATCAATATTAGTACAAAGCTAAAAGAAAGAATAACAATATTCTTAAAAGATATGGAATTCAATGGAAACAATTCAATTCTGTCCTATCCAAACAAATTATTGACAATGGAAAACTTAAAAGGGATAGAAGAAGGGATTTAACACAGACTAGAATAGTTTCATACAGAAATTAAGCTGATGGAAAGCAAAATAATTTTAAAAGTATCTTCATCAGCAAACACTTGATCTACTTGCCAAAAGGAGAGAGATGAAAGCCAAGGACAATACTGGTTTAGAATAGAAACTTGTTTGTAAAATATTATGGAGAACAATAGTGGAAAATTGTGAATTTTATTGCCCCATACAATGTAAAGAACCCAAAGAAGGCAAAAGCAGTTTAAAAGATTGGCAAGAAGCCCAACTAAGAAAGTTCACACTAAAGGCCTTTAAAGATGAAAATATAAGGAGGAAACTAGGCAAAAGGAAAGTAGAAAAGGTCTGCAAAGATGTTTACAACATTTTTTTCTTCCATCAGGAATAATTGTCTTATTCTTGAACTCTAACATAATAATTCTAATCATGCTTATCTCTAAGCATGTAAAAGGAGGTAGAAGGCACTAAAGTGAACAAAAACAGGAAAACTAGCTGTATTATACTAAGTAAGCAGATGTGATGTATAGGGGATATGACACAATGCAGAGGGTCTTCAGAGGCTGATTCACAAAGTAACTGAAGGGGGACAATGCCATAGGTGTGAAAAAAAGGTCAGACCTTAATACCAAAAAGACAACCAAAGAGAACATCAACAACTACTGACTCATATGATACATTCCCATCTACATAAAATATTTTATGAGGTTCATCTACACATAGAATTAAGAACAACATCAATGAAGGTATTAGTAGAGAAGAAGTAAGCTTTCACAAACAGTTCTCAAGCAGAAGTATGTTAAGAATATAAGTATGTTAAGAATATAGGTTGAGAAGTATGTTAAGAATATAAGATCTGACTAGGTTTATTTTTGTTGATTACTTTTAAAAAAATAATTCAATAGAGAAAAACCATCTGAAAGGCTCTCTTTTCAACAAGGTGTCTTACTTCCAAATATCTCTCTTCCATAAATAAAAATGACACAAGACATATTCAAAATTATAACAGAAAAAAAAAACTTTTTCAGACACTGATAATAGCTAGAAGGTAGTTGACACATGAAAACAAAGAGTCATGCTTATAACAAAAAATTTGCAGTGATCATGAAAGGATGCCTCTTTAGACTAAAAAGGATTCCCCATGGATAGTGATGACTTCTAAATGTGTATGTATGTGGATCATCTCTTCTTGGTTGCATTAATCCCATAACATTGCAGAATATCCTAAAAGAATTTTAAGCATTCAGAAGTATTTAACTGTTAAAAATGACAATACTACCTAATTTAATTTATGTATTCTGTGTCATATGATGCAAACTACCAAAGAATTAGTTTGTAGAATTAGAAAAATAACAAAAAAAATCCATCTGGAGGAGCAAAAAGTCAAGAATCTCAAGGAAAGAAAATATAAATACTCTAGATCTCAAATTTTACTTCAAAGTAGTAATCATCCAGATGATTTGGTGATGGGTAAAAAAATGGAGTTGGTGGCATAGAGTAGATATGCAACATATAGAAACTGATGAACCAACCTAATAACTGAGGGTTCCGTAAACACAAAGACACTAGCTTATGGGGTAAAGAGTCACTATGGGACAAAATTGCAGGAAAAACCAGAGAGCAATATGGAAGAAATTAGGTTTATACCAGTACTTTACATTATATACTAAGATTATCTCTAAATGAATATATGACTTACATATTGAAAATCACATCAAAAAACAAATTAGAAGAACAATGAAGAAATCTTTTTTTTTTTTTGCTTTTTTGTTTTTTGGAAGGCAATTGAGGTTAAGCAACTTACCCAAGGTCACACGGCTAGTTTTTGTATTGTGTCTGAATCCAGATTTGAACTCTATTCACTGGGCCACCTACCCACTCCTAAGAAATCTTCTTTTGCATCTTTGTATAAAGGAGGGAGTTATGACCAAAAAGGGATAAGGAAGATCACCAAATATAAAAGGTCAATATTGATTACATAAAATTAAAAAAACATTTTTGAACAAAAACAAATGCTGATAAAATTGGAAGAGAAGTAATTAGGAAGAAAAAATATCTTTGCAGCAAATTCTCTAAGAAAAGGCAAGGCTAGGTGGCACAGTGAACAGAGCACTGGCCATGGAGTCAGGAGGCCCTGAGTTCAAATCCGGCCTCAGACACTTAACACTTACCAGTCATGTGACCTTGGGCAAGTTGCTTAACCCCAATTGCCCCTCCAAAAAAAAAAAAGCAAAAAAAATTCTCTGAGAAAGTTCTCATTTTCAGTAAATATGTGGAATGTGTTCAAATTTTCCATAAGTCATTCTGTAATTGATACATGGTGAAAGGGCATAAACAGGCAGTTCTCAGAGGAAGAAATCCAAGCTATCAATAGCCATATTAAAAAAAATCTGCAAATCAGTAATAATTAGAAAAATACAGATGGAAGCAATTCTGAGATTCCAGCTCACACCTTATTAGATTGACAAAAACGATTTTAAAAAGGAAAATTACAAATGTTGGAAAAGTTATGGGAAAATATGAACATTGTTATACTATTGGTGGAGCTGGGAATTGGGCCAGTCATCCTGGAAATCAATTTGGAACTATGACTAAAAATTTACTAAGCTATGTCTAACCTTTGACCCAGGAATACCTCCATTAGCTCAGTACTTCAAAGAAATCAAAGACAGAGAATAAAAGGCCCATATGTATAAAAATATTTATGACTTCTTTTTGTGATGGTAACTATCAAGAAACTAAGAGAATACCTACCAATTGGGGAATATTTGAACAAATTATGATAACTATAATGGAATACTATTGTGCTGAAAGAAATTTTAAAAATGGTTGGTTTCAGAGAAGCCTGGGAAGATTTATAAAAACTGATATTGAATGAAGAGAACAGAAGTAGTAGCTCTACTTCCATAGTAACAACAGCATTATAAAGAGAAAGAAGGAGGAGGAGGAGGACAAGGAGGAGAAGGAAAGGAGAGGAGATAGTATTTAGCCTAATCATCCCCAGTGGAATATGGACAAGCTATGCATCTTGCCCACAAGTATATATGTCTGCAATATGGTGCAAATAATAATGAAGGGAACCCAGAATTAAATAGGAAAGGAATAGTAGTAGTAGTAGTAGTAGTAGTAGTAATAGTAATAGTATTGGCAGCAGCCCAAGTTGAAGTAGGAGTAGTAGCAGCAGCAGCCCCAGAAGTAGTATACATTTTTCTAGCACTTAAGGTTTGCAAAGAGTTTTGCAATATTATATAATTAGATCTTTACAAAAGTGCTGGGATATAGGTGCTATTATTATTCCCACATTACAGATGAAGAAACTGAGACAGATAGAGGTTAAGTGATTTTCCCAGGATCACACAGCTAGTCTGAGGTTAAAATTAAACGCAGATCTTCCTGACTTCAGCCCAAGAATTCTATCCACTGTGCCACCTAACTGCTATTGAGTAGGTTGTGTTGCCTTTAGATAATTGAAAAGCTCCTTTAATGATCCCAAACTTCTCTGAAAGAAAAGAATATCTAGTTTTTTAAAACAAACATTCTATTGGTGTTTCTGTATGTCTGGGAATCACTGAACACTATGGTGTCCTAAGAACTAAAAGAATCCTATAGAAAACAAAAACAAACTGGAGAAGTATGTTACAACATATAACACACATGGAAATTTTAAGAACTGGGTGATGTTCCATACCCAGCTTCCTTGAATTTGAAAAGTAGTCTCCCTGGGTTAGCTAGGTGGTTCAGTGAATAGAGCCCTGGCCCTGGAGTTGTGAGGACCTGAGTTCAAATCTGACCTCAGACACTTAACACTTACTAGTTGTGTGATGTTGGGCAAGTCACTTAACCCCAATTGCCCTGCCTTACCCCTCCAAAAAGTGAAAAAAAAGAAAAGTATTCTCCTTTCCTACCCCTGCCTTTTGAAACCCCTAACTCCCTTTAGGACTCAACTCATGGTTCTTCTTCAAGAAGTCTTTCTTGATTCTTCCAGTTGTTAAAGGGAAGGTAAGTAAGGAAATAAACATTTATACTGAGCCTACCATGTGCCAGGTACTGTGCTAAGTGCTTTTTTTTTTTAAACAAATATTGTTTCATTTGATCTTCATAATAATCCTGCAAAGTAGGTGCTATTATTTTCCTATTTTATAGCTGAGAAAACCAAGACAGAGATTAAATGACTCTACAGGGTCACACAGCTAGTAAGTGGCTAAGGCTGAATTTAAATTAAGGACTTCCTAACTCCGTTATATTCACTATTACTCCCCCTCCCACCCCCCACTGCAGCTATCCTAAATTTACTTATATTTGAAATTTTTGTACTCTTCTTTGTTGTGGTTGTTCAGTTGTTTCAATTGTGTCCTACTTTTTGTCACCCCCATTTGGGGTTTCTTGGGAAAGATACTGGAGTGATTTATCATTTTCTTCTCAAGCTCATTTTACAGATGAGGAAACTAAGATAAGAGGGTTATATGACTTGCCCAGGGTCACACAATTAGTAAATGTCTAAGGTAAAATTTGAATTCAGGTCTTCCTGACTCTAGGTCCTGTGCTGCAGGAGAATGTAAATATCTTGAGAGCAAGGTCTAACTTTTGTATTTTTAATCCCAGAACTGTATACCAAGGTCTAGCACATAATAAATGCTTAATTTGTTTTTGTTGATTGGTAAAGAATGATATCTCAAAAATATATGAATGAAAAAGAAGATAGATTGATCATATAATGAGACTCAGCCCAATTGTCTTTCTAGTTATTGTTGGAATGTCAGGTGAAAGTGCGGAAGATCCCTAACATATTAGGTATACCTACAGAGATGAATTCGGGAGACCACCTGGACAGGGGTGACATAGGATAAACAGGAATGGATGGGCTCTCTATCATTAAAGAGAAAATCTAGTTGAACATTTATTGCATTTATATATGTAGTTTTATTTAATGCATTTTGTAGTTATCTAAATGAGAATGTCTCTTCCTATCTCCTTGGGTATTTTATTAGAAAAATCCAGAAGGGCTAATGAGTTTTTTTTCTATTTATTTTTCTGCCACATTACTGTAGATATTCTCTTGATTTTGGGGGGGGGGGTTATAGTGAGTAGGGGAAGGTGAGTCTTTACTCTTCTTGGAGATAACCATGGTATCATTTGCCAAAAGAGATACGTTTGTCTCTTCTTTGCCTACTCTCCACATTCCTGTAATTTGTCTTTCTTGTGTTATTGCAATAGCCAGAATTTCTAGCATTATGCCAAATAATACTGGGAATAGTAAGCATCCTCTTACCTTCTGTTCTCATTGGGAAAGCTTTCACTAATTGGCCTTTAGAAATATACTTACTCTTAGTTTCAGGTAAATGATTTTGCTTATATGAAGGAAAACAATTTGCATTGCTTATGTTCCTTAGTTTATGAATGCTGCTGTTTTTAGGTCTTTATCCACATCTGCTCATGTAATCATATGAGCTTATTATTTCATTGTTAATAATGCCATTAGCTTTCCTAATGTTTAACTATCCTTGCATATATCCTGGTATAAATTCAGCTTGGTCATAGGGAAACACAAACACACATTATACATACATACCTATGCATGTATGTTCTTTAATAATATTTTATTTATGGTTTGAAAATTCATTAGAACTATGAGTCTAATTATTAAGAAGCTTTTGAGGGAAAGCCAAGATCCTAGTTGTGAGTATAAAATGTATTGACTTTTTTTTTTATTTTTGAAGAAAGAATATATTGGTCTATGGCTTTCTTCCTCTACCAACCCCTGGTTTGGGCACCAAGTCCATTTGTCACGTGGAAGGAGCTTAGCATTGCACCTGGAACATAGTAGCTACTTAATAAATTCTTATTGACTTGACCTGACCTGATTATAATTTTTATCATTTTATAGCCTAAATGCATTATGGTACAAGAGAGGATAGCAAAAATAATAAATGTTGGCTCACAAGTATGAAACAAAGAGGTTTATATATAATATAGTAACCACCTGCCTACATATCATAAATAATTTCTGGAGATAATCAGTTGACTCTGGACACAGCAATTATGTTTAGCCCAAGAAATGAAACTGATTATCTTCTAACAGTGAAGAATCAATGAGTTACTAATAAGGGATTCATTTTGGAATCATTGTCTATGTTAAGTCAGACAAAAAAGATCAAATTAAGGAAAATTCAGAAAAAGTTAATAAAATTAAAAGGTATGGCATGTTATCGAGGAAACCCCAGTCTGACATTTAAACAAGATGTTGGTGCTGCAAAAAGGGAAATGAAGAAATTGATATCATTATAATGTGTCATTATTTCTAAAGGAAGTATAACTAATGTAAATCAGTCAAAGAGACCAAAAGAACCTAAAAGTTCCATAAGTAAATATACATTTGATTTCCTTGCCAAGTAGAGAAAAGAGTGATACTGGATTCCTCATACTGAACCATCCTTGCATTCCTGGTATAAAGCCAACTTGAATATAGGGAAATACATACATATATACACACATGCATACATACATCTATAATTTTAAACTTCTTGAGCCTAAATTTCATCATCTTTAGAATGAAAAGTTTAGACTAGATGGTTTTCAAAATTATTTCTAGTTTAGCTTTATTAAATCTTATGAACAATATCATAATTATCATTAGCAAAAACAGCAAGCTTTTATTAAGCACCTACCAGTCACTGGGCTAAGCACTGGAATTACAAATAAAGGCAAAAACAAAGATCCTGTACTCAAGGAACTCAAATTTTAATGGGGGAGATAATGTGCAAATATTTGTATGTTGGTTTTGTTTTGTCATCTCTCACTTTTCATGACCCCATTTTGGTGAAGATACTGGAGTTACTTGCCATTTATTTCTCCAGCTCATTTTATACATGAGATAAGTGAGGCAAACAGGATTAAGTAACTTGCTCAGGGTCACATAGCTAGTGCCTGAGGCCAGATATGAACTCAGGAAGATGTCTTCCTGACTCTAGGCTTGACACTCTTTCCACTGTGCCATCTGGTTGCCACCATCTTGTGTACATGGAAGATATATACAGATTAAGTAGGAGGTCATCTCAGAAGAAAGACACTAAGATTTGGGAGGCAGGCATTAGAGGTAGGAAGGGGAAACCAAAAAAGTCTTCTTGCAGTAGGTGAAATTTGATCTGAATGTTGAAGAAAACCAGGAAATTCAGGAAGCAGAGGCAAAGAGGGAGAGCCTTCCAGGCATGAAGAATAGCCACTGGAGTTTACTGAGTAATGGAATAACATGTCAGACTTACCCTTTAGGAAAATCACATTTAAAACTAAAGATAGGCTGGGGAGAAGCTTAAAGCAAGAAGTTTATCAAGAAGTTTAGCAAAGATATTATTCAGAGTCATAATTTCCATCTTTCTGAAGTCTTTCCTGATCCTGTCAACTTCTAGTGCCTTTGTTCCCTATTTTATTTTTAATTTAGTTGCATTGCATTTATTTTAATATATTTATTCTGTACATATTGATATATGTGTAAGTTGTTTCCTTAGAAATAATTTAAGTTCCTTGAGAATAGAAATTATCTCATTCTATATATCTATATCCCCAGGGCCTAGAATATAATTTGTGTTTAATGAATGTTTGTTGATTGAATGACTCCTATTGTACTTGTATGCATTTGATAGGTGTGTGTTTAAGTCACTAACAATTATTACCTTCCAGTCTATGTATTTTTCCCCCATTTGGCTAGTTCTTCCTTTAAGGACTTATATCCTATAGTATTCGGCTCATCTATTTCAATATCGAACTAATTTAATTGTCTATGCTTATATCTATTATCTATAACTTATACATGATGTCTTTCCCAATTAATCAGAAAGAATTTATTAAACAACTATTATATTTAAATATTATGCTATATTCTGAAGGTACAAATATAGAGGGGACACAATCTCCATCCTTACATAGCTTATATTCTTCCAGGAAGAAGCAACTTGCCCACAAATAATAAATAGATTGATAGATGATAGATTGATAGACATCATTCATAGGCAAGTTGCTTCCTCCTTCCTCTCCTATTGAGGTGCATATATGCATACACACATATACATATATATGCACAGAGACATATATATATATATATACACATACACATATATATACATAATATACACTATACATGGCAGCTAGCAAGTAGGTGGCACATGGATAGAGTTCTGGACCTGGTCTCAAGAAGATCTGAATTAAAATCTGGCTTTAGGAAATTACAAGCTAGGTGACCTTGGACAAGTCACATAACTTTTTACCTCAATTTCCTCACTGTAAAAAGAGGATAATGGGGCAACTAGGTAGTGCAGTGAATAGAGCACCGGCCCTGGGGTCAGGAGGACTTGAATTCAAATCCAGCCTCAGACACTTAACACAGAAACTAGCCATGGGATCTTGGGCAAGTAACTTAACCCCAATTGCCCTCCAAAAAGCAAAAAAAAGGATAATAATAGTACCTCCCTCCCAGGGTTATTGTGAAAATCAAATGAGATAATATTTGTGAAAACATAGCATAATGTTTGGCCCAGAGGAGGCACTACATAAATGCTAGCTATCCTTATTATTACTATAGGATATACAAAATAATTAAACAGTAATTGAGAAATCAAGGACACTAACAACTACAGAAATAAGGAAATGTCTTAGTGGTATTTGGTTTGATGCTCGGAGGAAGAGAGGGGTTCCAAGAGTGAGAGGTAAAGAGGCAAAACATTTTAAATATGAGAGGATGCTCTATTCATGGCACAGATTCAAAACATGGAATGTCATAGGGAACAATATATATAGGGAACAATCAATCAATACACATTTATTAAGTGCCTACTATATGCCTAGCATTGTGTTAAATGTTGGAACAGCACTAGAACAGAATGAGGGATAGTTTAATGGGAAGATAAAGAGCATTAGAAGTCATGTGTAAGCAACTTTGAAAGGTCAGATTGAGCCGGATCATGAAGGGCTTTAAAAGCCAGAGTAACTTGCATTTTGCCCAATAAGCAACAGAGAAACACTTAAGCTTCTTAAGCAAAGAGAATAGCATCATCAAGACCTGTGCTTTTAGAATATCAATTTAGAAAATGCAGAGAGGACAGATTACAGAGGAAAGAAAGTGGATGAAGCAAAATGATTACAGGGTGACTGAAATCATCCAGGTAAGAGCTATTGAAGTCCTGAACTAGGTTTGTTCTCACCTAAACTGAGAGAACAATGTCTGAGATGTTGAGGACATGGGATTAGCAAGTCTTGGTACCTGATTGGTTACTGGGAGAGTTAGAGTGAATGATAAGGAAGATTCCT
This sequence comes from Gymnobelideus leadbeateri, assembly GCA_011680675.1. Lineage (NCBI taxonomy): Eukaryota > Metazoa > Chordata > Mammalia > Diprotodontia > Petauridae > Gymnobelideus > Gymnobelideus leadbeateri. Next base: position 294,761 of record WOXC01009184.1, on the reverse strand, counting down.
AGATTGCAAATTAGGGATATTGGAAGAATGGTGATATCCTCAAAAGAGGAATGCTAGAAGAGGTGAATTCCATTTGAGGCATGTTGTCTGAGATGTTTATGGTATATCCAGGTAGAGGTATCTGTCTGTTTTTTAAACAGTAATTATTTTTAATATTGTCTTCCTGAATTCTTGATGTCTACATCTGCTATTTTGGGTTCATCTGACAAATAATACATTTGACTTAAATTTTACTTGTACTTTCATTTTTTTTTAAACAAATACTTTATTAACTTCTGTTTTACATCATTCATTTCCGCCAGATTTTGAGTTACAATCATTTTCCACCCATTATTCCCCTACCCAACCTCCCAGAATAGCAGTCCCACAAGATATCGCTTCCTCCAATCTGCTCTCTCCCATACCTTCTCCCATACCCCATCGACTTTTCCATTAGAGGAAGATGAATCTTTGTGTCCCAATGCCTGCACATCTTATCTCCCATTTATAGGCAAAAGAGTATTAATAATAGTATTTATATATATTTGAAACATTTAATGTTACGACCTTGAATTTCAGATCCATTTCCTTCCTCCCTTGTCACCCATTCCTTCTTGGGATATAAGTAATTCAGTATATGTTGTACATGTCTAGCTATGCAAAACATTATCATAGTAGATATATTGTACAAGGCTGCTTATAATTCCCTCCCACTCATCCCACCCCCCACCCGGTCCATTCCCTACATGATCCTGTCCCTCTTCTATAGTGGGTACTTCCAACCTCCTCTCACCCCAAGGATGCCCTCCCATCCATCATCTCTCCTCTCATCCCCCTTCCCCCTATCCTGCTGCAGGTTGAGATATCCCATTTAGTATGTATGTCATTTTCTCCCTGAACCAAATTCAATGTGAGTGTGGTTTTGCCTTTTTAGCCTTCCTTATTCTCCCCCTCCTTTGCAACCACTTCCCCTGCATGAGATAGTTTACCCTACCATGTCTCTCCCCATCTCCTCTTGCCACTTTCCTCTCTCACCTCATAATTTCATCCCTTGAGTATTCTCCCTTCCCAACAAATTCAACCTATGCCCTCTATCCATATATAACTGTAACCATATACACACACATTCACATATGTATTCATATGACCACACACCTTTCTTCCATTATTTTCATAGTGAGAAAGATATCATCAGTCACAGTTATTGCTTTTCCATATAGGAATGTAAATAGTTCAACTTTGATAAGTTCCTTTTGATTTCTTTTCCCTGATTACCTTCTCAGGCATCTCTTCCTTCTTGTGTCTGGATGTCAAATTTTCTATTCAATTCTGGTTTTTTCCTCAAGAATGCTTGAAAGTCCTCTATTCCACTGAATGACCATATTTTCCCTGAAACAAAATACTCAGTTTTGCTGGGTAGGTGACCCTTGGGTTCATTCCCAGTTCTTTTGCCCTCTGGAATATCATATTCCATGCCCTTCGATCCCTCAGTGTAGAAGCTGCCAGGTCCTGGGCTATTCTGATTGTGTTTCCACAATATTGAAATTGTTTCTTCCTGGCTGCTTGTAGTATTTTCTCCTTGATCTGGGGATTCTGGAACTTGGCTATAATATTTCTGGGAGTTTTCTTTTTGGGATCTTTTTCAGGAGGTGATCTGTGGATTCTTTCAACCTCTATTTTGCCCTCTGGATCTAAAACATCAGGGCAGTTTTCCTTGAGAATTTCTTGAAGGGTGATTTCTAGGTTCTTTCCTTGATCATGGCTTTCAGGTAGTCCAATAATTTTTAAATTGTCTCTCCTGGATCTATTTTCCAGGTCAGTGGTTTTTCCCATGAGATATTTCACATTGCCTTCTAATCTTTCGTTTGTTTGGATCTGCTTAACAGCATCTTGATTTCTCATAAAGTCACTAGCTTCCATTTGCTCCAGTCTAACTCTGAAGGAATGAATCTCCTCAGTGAACTTTTGAGATTCTTTTTCCATCTGGCAAATTCGACTTTTTAAGGCATTCTTCTCCTCATTGCCCTTTTGGGCCTCCTTTGCCATTTGAGCTAGTCTATTTTTTAAGGTGTTGTTTTCCTCAGTCAGGCTGTTGACCCTCATTTCATACTTTTCCTGCATCCTTCTCATTTCTCTTTCTAATTTTTCCTCCACTTCTCTTATTTGATTTTTAAAGTCCTTCTTAAGGTCCTCTATGGCCTGCAACCCACTCATGTTTTCCCCTGGGGCTTTTGGAGCAGGATTTCTGACCTCACAGTCCTTTTCCCGCTCTATGCCCCCAAAATAGGAGTCTAGGGTTGCATTTTTCTGTTTCCTTTGCCTTGGCATGTTGCCACTTAATTGCTTGACTTTTGGACTTGTTGCCACACTATGGCTTTAAGGCCAGATAGAGGAATTTTCGTCCCAAACGTGTGGGGGGCAACTTCCATTTCTGGCAAGCTGTAAACCCACCCACAACTTCCACCCTAGATCACAATCCAGATCCAGGGAGGTTAAAGCAAGAGCGATTACCCCCCAAGACTGATCGCTGGATCTCCCCACGATTTGTAGGCTGGGAGCCGGAAATGCCTCTGAAAACTCCACAGTGGCGTGTCTCCTCAGCAGCTTCTAGCCCCCAGGGGAGGGAGCTGACGCATTCCCCAAATACAGGTCCCAAAGTCCATAGGACACTAACCTCTTACTTTGTCCTAGGCAAGTCTATGTTGATAATTCTGGAATCTCCACAGTTCCTGGTGTGCTGGGGTTCCTCCAGCTGGCTGCTGGCCCTGCCGCCCTGGGGCTAAAACCTCGGCTCAAGCGGACCTGGGCTCGGCTCGGCTCCTGCGCTCTGCGCGCTGCCGGCTCCCAGACCACTGCGCTGGTCCTTCCTGCAGGGTGCTGGGCTGTCCTCAGCGGGAGGTTAGCTTCTCTGTGTCATTCTGTGGGTGCTGGGGCTCCAGAATTTTTTCAGAGTCCTTTTTTACATAGTTTGTGGAGAATCTGGGGGCAGAGAGGCTTGGACTCGCTGTTTCTACTCCGCCATCTTGGCTCCGCCCCCTGTACTTTCATTTTAACTCAGTTTGAATCTTTATGTTTTAAGTGTCTATCCTGTATTCAACAAAAGGTTTTGCATGATAATTCATTTGAATACTTTCCCATTTTAATGAGTTAATTCTTTCCATTAATATGCAATATCAAGATTGCAATGTTCTGACCCAGATGGGCAAATGCAACACAACCCACCAAATTTCTGAAAGCTGCCCAGTCCTTTTCTGCTCCACTATTGCAAGCTGTGTTGGCTTAACTTTCCCTCCAAGTCAGCAACAAACTGTTTCTGCTCAGAGAAGAGCTCTAATCTATTCACATTAATTCTTCTGGTAGTCATTTTGCCTTGGGGACACCACTTTTGTTGAATGTGAATATTTAGCTTTGAGAGGATAAATCTATGATCAGTTAAGCATTCCATATGCTCTCACATCCTGTCTGTCTCTACTTACAATCACAGAGTCTATTTCATGCCAGTGTTTGCTGTGAGGGTGCATCCATGAAGTTTGATTGTGTTTAGGTAAATGGAAGACAGTGTTGGTGATGAGAAGGTCATGAGATGCATAAGTCATTAGTAGTGACCATTGCTGTTACTGTTTCCAACTCCATTCCTACCCAAGACTCCCTGCCAACTCTGGTAGTCAGAACCTACATAGTATTAAAATCACCCAGAATTATAACCTTGTCCTTTTTTGGCACATTGATGATAAAAGTATGCCGGTATTCATAAAATTTATCTTTGATCTTATCAGGGTTTGTCATGGTGGGAGCACAGGCACTGATGATGGCAGTATGACATTTTCCTGCAAGTGGCAATTGTGTTTCCATAAGCCTGTCATTCACTCCTTTTGGTAGGCATACAAGCTTGTAGACTAGATTAGTTTTGATTGCAAAACTTACACCAGCTTCACTTCCCCCACTCTAGAAAAACTTGTATCCAGCTCCAGTTTCAGTAAGTGGAACCATAAGTTACAGCAAAAGGAAAAGTTTTGAATGCTGTGGATAAGTTCACTTACTTTGGTGGTATGCTTTCCAGGGATGTAAACATTGATGATGAGGTTGATACATGCATTGCCAGAACTAGCTCAATGTTTGGGAGGCTCAGAAGAAAAGCATGGGAGAGAAGTATTCGACTGACTACCTAACTTAAGGTCTACAGAGCTGTGGAGCTGACCTCATTGTTGAATGCCACTGAAACCTGGAGAGTGTACCAGCACCATGCCAGGAAACTGAATCACTTCCATTTGAATTGTCTTAGGAAGATTCTGAAGATCACCTGGCAGGATAAGGTACCAGGCACTGAGGTCCTTTGTCTAAACTGCCAAACAGTCAAACTCTACTTCAGAGAGTGAACCTCAGATTGGTGGTCATAGTGTTTGAATGCAAAACATACAGTTGCCTAAAAGACTATTTTATGGAGTGTTGTGTCCCTTTAAGACTTACCTGAACTTTGAGAACCTATGGAAAACTCAGGCAAATGATAGAGCAACTCAGGCTAAGGGTTAGAGGCACCTGAGCGTATATTCTGCCCCGTGATTTTGGGGTATTGAGTATGTGCTGCTAACAGGGGAGCACTCCCCTGCCATGAGAAGCCTGCTACTGCTGAGGCATGTGGGGGAACAGAGTTGGGGGAGGGGAAAGGAGATAAAAGGAGGGAGGCAAGGTGAAAGAGGGAGGAGAGAGAGAAGAGGGGATTGTGAACGAGAAAGAGATTAAACGGCAAGACATTACATCTTGGTGTCAGGACTCCTTTGTCTGTTTGGGAGGAGCAGGCTCCCCCAAGGGGTTCATGGGGGTGAACCAGAGGTCGCAGTGGGGTGACTGGGAAAGGAACTCTCCGAGGGGTCATGATGGGGCAACCATAGGGGTCATAGTAGGGTGACCAGAATTGAATAAGGCGATTGGAGTGCTGCAGAGGTGGCTGGAGAGGTGAGTTTGACGTCAGCCCAGTAAGGCGGGCCCTTACAATGGAGAACTCACACAAGGAAGCATTCAAAAGGCTGTCAGAAGAAGCAATACAAGGATACTCTCAAGGTCTCTCTTAAGAACTTTGGAATTGATTGTTTGACATGGGAGGCACTGGCACAGGACCTCTTAACATGGTGTGCCCACATCAGAGAAGGTGCTGTGCTCTGCAAACAAAGCAGTATTGAGACAGCTCAAAAGAAATGCAAGATGCACAAATTTAAAGAATCCACCCCAAATGTTCACATGGACTATTTGTACCCGACCTGTGGTAGAACATTCTAAGCTCGTATTGGTCTGATCCACCACAGTGGAACACACTGAAATTTGATTCTAGCATAGTAATGTTATTTTGGCTCTCTTCCAGAACAAAGGACAACAACCAACCAATATCAAGATTATTATGTGTTTTCCCTCCTATCAAATCCTGCAAAATTGTGTTTTTAAATGAAAATAATGATATCAATGCTAAGTATCTGTAGCTTATTTTACTCAAAACATTGTATTCACCAACCTTACCCTTAATCTGAGATTTACCTCCTCTGATTCTTTTGCCCTGCTCAGTCCCCATATCTTTGGGGGGGAGGGTCTTTATTGCTATAATTGTGATATTTCCCTTGCCTGTCTTAGATAAGAGTGTGATCCATCATTTCCCTTTCCTTTTAAGCCCCCATATGTCTGTCTTTGAATGATCTTCCCCTGTGGTGCCCTGATTATAAGAAAAATACTAGTCATTTTCATCACTTTCCCTTTTTCATTAGGACATTTTCCCCCTTTTTGATCATCTGAGCCCATAGTTGATCACTCTTTGTTCAATCAATGAGGCAAAGAAAATCCAAACTCAAAATGCACATTCCTCTTAGAGTTCACTTTCAACATGTAAACATTTAACATACTCTTGATACTTAAAGTTATTTAACTTTCACAGATTCCTTTTGGTCTGTGTGTGCATTCCAAAATCTCTGTTTTATTCTAATTTTCTAAAAAAATTTGCTTAGAAATTATCAATTTTATTAATAATTTTTCCTAAGTGTAGGATTATGTTCATGTTTTCAAGCCATTTTCCATTACTTTTTTAAATGTAGTCTGTTTTTTTCCTTTCATTTCTTTTAGTTGATTAATAATCCTCAGAAAGTTAGGTATATAGTCCTTGGCAAATTAGTTGTTTTGTTTTTACTACTTGCAAGATTTTTTTTTCCTTGTCTCTGGAGTTTGAAAATTATATTCCAAGGTGAATTAGATTTGGGATTTCTATCTTATGGCATCATATGCATTCCACTGATCTATACATTTCCTCCTGGTTATAATTCTTCTGGTCCTCCTTCTTTTGTGATTTTCTGAAATACAACATTTAGGTTTTAATGCTGTGGCTTGGGATGCCAATGACTCTGCATATATCAAAGTTAGGTGTTGTTGTTGCTTATTGAGCCCTCACATATTCTTCTTCCAATGTGGTCTTTTGACTTTCTTTAATTTGCCTTGTTTCAGCTCAGATTATTTCATTTCTATCTTTTTATTCTCTTTTCCAGACTGTCAGCTGCCTTATGAAAAATATCTAACTTCTACACAAAACCATTTCCCAGTTACCCAGACTTATAATCTAAGTATCATGCTCAATTCCTCTTTCTTCTTCCTCCTCCTCCTTATCAAACCAGCGGCCAAATCTTAGCATTTCTACATTTATAGCACTTCTTGTATATGCCCCATTCTCTCTTCAGACACTGCAACCACCCTGGGGCAGACCCTCATCACCTAAATTCTGGGCTATTACAATAGTCTGCTGGTTGGCACCTCTGTCTCAAGTCTCTTCCCATTCCAGTCCATCCTTCACTCAAATGTCAAAGTGATTTTCCTACGTTGCAGGTTTGGCCATATCACCCCCTCTATATGATAAAAATCCCAGTAGCTACTTATTCCCTCCAGGATCATATATAAAATCATCTGTTTGGCTTTTAAAGCTCTTCATAACTTTCCCTAGTCTTTTTATACTTCACTGTCCTCCCTATACTCTGCAATCCAGTGACACTGGCCTCCTTTCTCTTCTTCACAACACATCTCCCAACAAATCATTTTCACTGACTGAAAACTCTCCCTCCTCATTTTGGTCTCTAATCTTTGCTGGCTTCCTTCAAGTATCAGCTAAGGACCTCCCTTATGCAAAAAGCTCTTCCTAATCATCCTCAATCTTAATGCCTTTTCTCAGAGGCTACCACTCATTTTAATATTGTAATATGCATTCACACAAGTTTGTGTACATATGTAAAGGTATGTGCATATATAAATATGTGCATATATGTATATATGTGTGTCCAAAACATATATTTGTCTATCTATCTAGATATATACATACACAGATATGTTTTCATATTGTCTCTTCCATTATACTGAGAGCTCCTAAAGAACAGAGACTGTGTTTTTGATTGTGGTTACTTGCCTTTCTTAGACACAGTACCTGGCACATAGGATGAACTTAGTAGATGCTCATTGACTGGTTGACTATTATATCATGTTTCTGTGCCAGTGTTATGATTTATTTCTCAAATATTTCATCTAGGTCTTTTTTTTCTGTCCAAGTGAGCATATTACCATTGTCAGTATACATTAATAAAAACATGATCTGTGTCTGCTTCTGTTGATCCTTGTCCAAATGATCATGCCTATATTTTGCTTCTTCAATTTCAGCACCAGGTATTTCCTCAGGGCTGTTCTAGAGCCATATTCCATTTCCCATCACCACCTCTGCTTCCTGATCAGGTTCCAAGACTCCCCATGCTATACGAAATCCCTCACAATTCACAACAGGATCTTTCATGAGATTAGAGCCTTGGCAGATAACTGAACCACCTAATCCTGTGCTTCAATCAAAGTTCCTCTCCCCATCCATTGAAACTCATGATTAATGGTTATAATCTTACTTCTCTTTTCTCTATATCTGAGTGGTACTGAACCCCTGTGTGCAGAAGAACCCATTAATTTTCCCTACCCCAGCTATTCACTCCATCATTACCATTTATCTCACATTTCTATTTCCCCAGTGTCATGCTCTAGTTTGTTTAACTCTTCTACTCTGCCCCCTAAAATGTCTGCTCAATCATTAACAAACTTTCTTTTGTCTTCCTTAGTCCTTCCTCACTCCTATTTTCTGCCACTCACTAAGACCTGAAACTTTCTCCTCATTTCAATGGATTGTATGGCACTATCAAACATTCCTTCCTCCTCTACTTAGAGATGATCATTGAACCCTTCTAAGAATGAGATTGCTTAGAGAGATAGTTTGGAACAGGAGTCCTTAACTTGAGGTCTATGGACTTATTTTAAAAAAATATTTTAATGACTGTATTTCCATATAATTGATTTTCTTCATAATTTTACATGTTTTATTTTATGCATTTAAAAACATTATTCTGAGGAGTCCATAGGGTTCACCACACCGCCAAAGGAGCCTGGGTAACTAAGGTAAGAATACATGTTATATAGAGAGAAGAAAACATAGTCTGTAGCTAAGGGTAAGGCCATGAATGATGGTCTATTTAGGAGTGGTTACATAGAATAAGGGGAAACAATAAAGAGAATATGCTTAAAACTGAGTATCCAGGGAGGGCTAGTTGACACAGTGGATAGAGTACCAGGCCAGGAGTCAGGAAGACTCAGCTTCCTGAGTTCAAATCTGGCCTCAGACAGGTACTAGGTGTGGGACCCTAGGCAAGTCACTTAAACCTTTTTGCCTCAGATTCTCATCTGTAAAAATGAGCTGGAGAAGGAAATGGCAAACCACTCTAGTATTTCTGCCAAGAAAACGCCAAATGGAGTCATAAATAGTCAGAAATAACTAAAACATCTCAACAGCAAGTATCCAAGAGTAAAGCCCATTAGACATTTCCAATTGCATATGACTTTATTTTGTACCCTCCTAGCTTAGAGTGAATATTAATGGTGACTGTTTCTCTTAGGAACACCAACCCTGAGGGTCTTCCCCTCCCAGCTTGATCTTTTTTTTCTAATTGAAGGGGCCTTCACTCCCTTCTTAAAGAGTCCTATTCCCTGAATGGGCGTTACCTCCCTCAAAGCAAATATGTGAAAGGGCCTAAGTCTAAAAGGATCACAGTCTCCATTGTATCCTACATAATCTCCAGTCATCCTGATGAATATCTGGTCCCTGTATACAGATGACTCTGGAGGAGAAAGTGAGGCTGGTGACTTTGCACAGCCCTTGCTCACTCAAATCAAAGTCAACTGCAAGTCATGTCATCATTCCCCTGATGCCATGATTCTCTTCAAAAACAAAGGACAAAAAAAACAACAAAAATTAAGCTCAACATGTCTCAAATAGAATTTATTATTTTTTCCTCCCAAGTCCATTCCTCTTTTGAACTTCCCTGTTGGTCTTGAGGGTATTTCCATCATTCCTCCCCACCCCCGCCCATGCCCAATTAGTTGCCAAATTATATTAATTCTATTTCCACAACTTCTTTTAAATTGGTCTAGCTAATTCTACTCACACAGCTGTCTTGCTAGTTAATGCCCTTATCACCTCATGCCTGACCTGTTTTAACAAACTTCTAATTGGCCTCTTTTCTCTAGTCTTTCCTCTCTGGGCTTCATGCTCCACAGATATGATAAAGTGATATTATGAGAACACAGGTCTGACTATGTCACTCCCCTCCTCAAGAATCTCCTGTGAGTCCCTATTCACTGTAGGAAAAAGTCCTTTTTAATCTGATTCCAGACTATATTTCCAAATTGAATATATATTACACTGCTACAATCATGCTAAATTGGCCCCTTCATCACCTCCCAAGAAATTGTATTCACTCTTAAAATATTTTGTATTGATTGTTTTATTGTCATTTGGAATTTATAATCTTCACTTTTTTTTCTTTGTACATATGTACATGTTCTTTCCCACCACTAGAATGTAATTTCCTTGTGAAAAGGGGCTATTTTTTGTTTTTGTCTTTGTATCTATAGCACCTAGTATATAGTCTAGCACAAATAAATGATTAGTTGTTGATTGATTAAAATAGAAGGTTAGTGAGTATGTGGAAAAGGAATTGGTAATTTTTGGCAAGGCTTCAAGATAAGTAAATCAAGGAAATTCTATCAATATAGTATATCTAGATTTTAACAAAGTGTCTTGGGGCAGCTAGGTGGCGCAGTGAGTAGAGCATCGGCCCTGGAGTCAGAAGGACCTGAGTTTGGATCCAGAGTCAGACGCTTAATGCACACACAAACAAAAACCTAGCCGTGTGACCTTGGGCAAGTTACTTAACCCCAATTGCCCTCCAAAAAGCAAAAAAACAAAATAAAACAAAAAAACAAAGTGTCTCATGCTGTTCCTGGAGACAAGATGGGAAGCTCTAATACACAGTAGTATTAGCTAGGTAGATTTAGAAGTGGGTAAATGGTTAGACCCAAATAATCATTAATGGTTCAATATCAGCATGGGAGGAGATCTCTGATGTCATGCCCTAGGAATCTGTACAAGGCTTTGTATTATTTATCAATTAATAATGACTTGTATAGAGGATGTGTGTGTGTGTGTGTGTGTGTGTGTGTGTGTGTGAATAATGACATATATATGGATTTAAGAGAAGTAGGAGAGATTAAGAGGTGGTAAGAACACATAAAAGAATTATAAGAAATATCTTCACATCACTAATAATGACCATAGCATGCTTACTGATCTAGAACCAAATATCCTAGAGCATGAAGTCAAATGTGCCTTAGGAAGCAGTACTTAAAATAAGGCTACTGGAGGTGATGGAATTTTAGCTGAACTATTTAAACTCCTAAAATATGATGCTTTTAAAGTGCTGCACTCAGCAAATTTAGAAAACACAACAGTGGCCACTGGGTTGGAAAAGAACAGTTTATGTCCCAATCCTAAAGAAGGGCAATGCCAAGGAATGTTCAAATTACCGAAGAATTATATTCATTTAACACACTAGCAAGATTATCCTTAAAATTCTGTAAGCTAGGCTTCAGCAATATGTGAACTGAGAATTACCAGAAGTGCAGGCTGGTTTTTGAGGAGTAAGTAGAACTAGAGACTAAATTGCTCGCATCCTCTGGATTATGGAGAAAGCAAGTACGGTACGGAAAAAACATCCAATTCTACTTCATTGACTACACTAAAGTCTTTGATGGTGTGTATCACAACAAAATATGGCAAGTCCCCAAAGAGAAGGTAGTACCAGATCATCTTAATTGTCTCCTGAGGAGCTTGTAGTCAGGGCCAACAAGCAACAATTGGAACCAAATATGGAATAATTCATTGGTTTAAGATTGGGGCTATATATTGTCACCTAATTTATTTAACTTGCATGCAGAGTACATCATGCAAAATGCCAGGCTGGATAAGTTAAAAGCTTAAATTAAGGTTGCCAGGAGAAATATCAGAAATATCAATAATCTCAGATATGCAAATGATATCCCTCTGGTGGTAGAAAGTGAAGAGGATTATGAAGATTTGATGAGGGTGAAAAAGGACAGTGTGAAATCTGGCTTGAAGATTAACATTTTAAAAAATGACACTAAGATCTTGGCAACTGGTCCCATTACTTTGTGGCAAACAGAGGGAGAAGAAATGGAAGCATGTCGGATTTTATATTCTTGGGCTCAAAGAAAATTGCAGACAGCAGCTGCAGTCATGAAATTAAAAGATGCTTGCTCCTTGGACAGAAAGCAATGGCAGATCTGGATAACATACTAAAAAGTGGAGACATCTGGGGCGGCTAGGTGGCGCAGTGAGTAGAGCGCTGGCCCTGGAGTCAGAACAACCTGAGTTCGGATCCGACCTCAGACACTTAATGCACACACAAACAAAAACCAAGCCGTGTGACCTTGGGCAAGTTACTTAACCCCAATTGCCCTCCAAAAAGCAAAAAAAAAAAAAAAAAGTGGAGACATCACCTTGGAAAAGGTTGTATAGTCAAAGCTTTGTTTTTTTGTTGTATCTTATTTTTACTAGGCAATTGGGGTTAAGTGACATGCCCTGGCTCATGTAGCTAATTAAGTGTCAAGTGTCTTGACACCAAATTTGAAGTCAAGTCCTCCTGATTCTGGGGCCCATGCTCTATCTACTACTCCAACTAGCTACTCCAATGCTATGAGAGTTGGACTACAATTGATACTTTAATTGATACTGCCTTAGGAAGGCAAATTGATACTTTAAAATAGTGCTTTTGAGAATCCCTTGGACAGCAAGAAGGTCAAATCAGTAAATACTTATGAGAAATTAATTTAGGCTATTGCTTTAGTAGCTGAAGTTTGTAAGCACTCAGATCACATAATGAGAAGATGGGACTCATTGGAAAATACCCTGATGTTGAAAAAAATTGAAGCCAAAAGGAAGAGGGGACAGCAGAAATTGTGATGCATATATAGTATCTTGGAAGGTAAAAGTAAAGAGGCTCACAGGAATCTAAGCCTGTATTTCCCCTGGAAGCAATGGTTCAGTATTTGCTAATTCAATATCTGAGAAGACTTTATAGAAAGCTACCAAGAATGATGAGAATCAACCATAGAAGCAAAGTAATTTCAGATGGGATAGCACTAGCAGCTGGGGAGAAGGGATGTTCAGTGTTGGCTTCCTCTGGATGGTGGCACTGGAGAAGAATTTTGTAGAAAGCTAGGGATTCTATAAGGCCAAAATGAGGGGTGAGTACATTGTAGTGATAGAGGATAGCCTATGCAAAGGGATTTACACCCAATATGGAATGTTGTTTATAGGGAATAGTAAATAAACCAGTTAGGCTAGAACATGGGATGTGTGAAGGGCAAGATGATACTATAAGCCTGGAAAAATAGGTTAGAACCATATTGTGAAGAGCTTTAAAAACAAAACTTGAAAAGTTTATATCCTAGAATTAAAGGGGTATCTCTAGAGCTTCTTGAGAATGTCAGACTAAACATGGTCAGACTGGTACTTTAGGGATATTGATTTGGCAGCTGTGTGGAGGATGGATTGAAATGACTTAAGGTGGGGAGACAAATTAAGAATCTATTGTAATTACTCAGACAAGAAGTAATAAAGGCTTGAACAAGAATATGAGGTAAATGAAGGTAAATTAAGAGAAGGGGAAAAATGGAAGCTATATAGTGGAAATAGACTTGACAAGACATGGCAATTGATTGGATGGGAAGGGTAAAACCAACTGAAGTATATAGGATAATGAAAAGATTAAGAACCTTGTTCTTAAGGAAGAAAGTTTCTGGCTTCTTGAAGAAAGGTGGTGCTCTTAAAATAAGGAAATTAGGAAGTGGGCAGGATTCAAATGGGAGACTGTCTGGGGAAGACAATTAGTTCTCTTTTGGATATTTAAGTTTATCATACCTACTGGATATCCAGTTGGAGGTGTCTAATAAATAGCCAATGATACATAGCAGGAATTAAGGATAGAGACTAGAGCTAGACATTTCAATATAGCATATAAAACTTGGCATAGAGGTGACATCTGAACACACAATAGCTAATAGATCACAGAATGAGAGAAGATAGAGAAATTTAAAGGATCCAGGACCAAGCCCAGAGGTTGTAGGGTGAGGATGATGACTAGCAAAAAAGACTGGGATGAGGCAATCAGAAACAGATTAAATCAATATACTAAAAATACACAGAGGAGAGATTATTTAGGAGGAGGAGGAAATTTAAAAAGTCAAATGCCTACAAGAGTTAAGGAAGTCTATGAACTAATAAAAGGCAATTAACAGATCCTCAATTATCTTTTGATTTGTTCTAAGGAGCCAGATATTTGATTGAAATCAACACACGTAAATAGGATCTTATACTTACTATATTTCTAAGTCAGTTTTGTGAATATGATGTGATCTACTCTAGAAAAATATCTATGAAGGGCAGCTAGGTGGCACAGTAAGTAGAGCATCAGCGTTGGAGTCAGAAGGACCTGAGTTTGTATCCGGCCTCAGACGCTTAACGCACACACAAACAATAAAACCTAGCCGTGTGACCTTGGGCAAGTTACTTAACCCCAATTGCCCTCCAAAAAAGCAAAAAAAAAAAAAATTGGGGGGCGGCTAGGTGGCCCAGTGAGTAAGAGCACCGGCCTCGGAGTTGGGATGACCCAAGATCAGATCCAGCCTCAGAAAATGAGCACCCACACATAAATAATGACTGGCCATGTAACCTTGAGCAAGTTACTTAACCCCAATTACTTTTTTTTTTAAATGTCTATGAAAGCCTACTTTTCCTATCTAATAGTATTGTCAAGGACACTGTTGATGTATTCAAAGACCATTCTCCTGACTTTTATAAATATGTGAAAGCAGGCACATGGGTCAGTAGCTGCTATTGCTTTCAGAGTCACCTTTTTTAAAAAAATAATAATGCAGTTTTTCACTTCTTCCATTTTTTGGTAGTCTTTAGTGTAATGGAGGAGGTCCCACAGAGAATGAAGAATTCCTTAATAAGCATGTGGTTCTCCAGATATTTCTGTTCACAGACAACATTTTCCCTGTTAGATCAAGGCATAGTCATACCAAAGAGATTACCCTAGTCACATTTACACTAGAAAAACTAAATAGATTTTTTTTTTGAAGTCCAGATTACAAAATTATGTTGGATGGAAAGTTCATAGATTTCTTCCATCTGTGTTTTTATATTGAGTAGATATTTTGATCAACTGGACCCAGAATTGAGGAGAAGGAGCAAGGCAGGTAGTATCTCACTTTATACAGTTCTTTTAATTATGCTTGATGCTAAAAGACCCATATTTCTAAACTATTATATTCTCTCATTTACATTAGATAGTTATGAATCAAGGGAGATAATTATCTCAAAAGAATCAAATCTTAGGTGAATCAAAGGCCAAAGGAAAGGTCTTAGATGGCTATGAACAATTGATTTTTTTTTCAAATTTTAACTTCTCATTCAACAATATGTCAAAATCTGGGCAATATTCATTTTTTATCTACTCAGTTTTTCTAGTGTGGATGGCTAGCCCAGCCTCTTTCAAATTATTATGGCTCTTCAATACTTTGGGACTTGATGCAACCGGGACAATGTAGGAGAAAAATGCTGTATTAGACGTGATAAAAAATAAATATTACTAGAAAAGCAGGTTAAATGCCAAGTATCAAGAATGAAATATAACAGATGAATAATGCAAGTTCTATATTGGCCTACACACAGTGTTAAAGGAATAGGATGAATGTAGTAGAACATTGTTCACGTCTTCTATTAAGAGTTTTATAAAAAGATGTAGACAATTACACAGGATAAGAAAGTAAGAAGGAATTGAATTCTATACCAATGGAGGGATTATCCATTCTGATGAGATATCTATATCTATCCAAGTATCAGACTGGGTAAACTGAATGAGTAAAGAGATGGTAAATGAGTCCTCTGTGTAAAGAGTAAAGGAATTAAAAGAGAAAAATTAGAGAGGGAGGACATAGTCACTGTTTTTAAATATTTAAAGTCCTGTCATATAGAAGAGAGATTAGTCTTATTCTTTGTAGCTCTAGGGGAAAGAACCAGGACAGTTCAAAAATAGAATGAACATCCTCATTGAGAGGCATGTTTCTCCATCATTGCAGTTGTTCAAAGAGACTGCCTACCCACTCATTAAAGGATCATATATCAGACTGTGTGGGATTAAAAAGCTTCTCAGGTCCTTTCCAACTGGGAGAACCTGTAATTCTGCAATTTGGGATTATTTTGTCTGAAGAAATAAAAACTGAGGCATAATTTGAGTTGAGTCACAACAACTGTCATCAAAAAATTAAAATCCCTTTAGCTTTTCCTTTGTGAGATTTGTATAGATCTTTATCTCACCTCGAGTTGCTAGAAAACCCCATTAGATGAATACTTCTGGATACCTCTGACAAGCAGTCTTATTGTTCAGTCTTTTCAGTCTTGTCTGATTCTTCACTACCCCATTTGGGGTTTTCTTGGCAAAGATACTAGCGTGGTTTGCCATTTCCTTCTCCTGCCAATTTTACAGATAAAGAATGGAGACAAACATAGTTAAGTAACTTGCCCAGGGTCACACAGCTAGTAAGTGTCTGGAGTCAGATTTGGACTCATTGAAGATGAATCTCCCTGATTCTGAGCTCAGTGATCTATCCACTGTGCCACCTACCTACATCAAGCAAGTAGATGGCCAAAATGTTTCCAACTAAAGCTTATGTTTAGAATGATTTTGGTGACATAAACAAGGACCCAAACTTATTATCTCTTGCTATAAAAAAATGATCTGTTATGTAGTCTTTTGTTTTAATAGAGAACAAAAGGAATAAAATTTAAACTGTGATGAGAAAGTTTAATTAGAAGTAAGGGTGAACGTTTTTAATGTAAGGCTTCTTCAACATGGAACAAATTGCCAAAATTTTCCATTTATGGATATCTTCCAAAATAGGAAGATGCCCATGTCTTAGATGGTCTAAATGTTGTTGCCTTATCTGGAGTCAGCCCATGGACCAAATGACCCTTTAAGAACCCTTTCCAGCTTTATAACTTTTAGAAACTCCAAGTTCAGATCTTAAGGTATTAATTCATCTGTGATGGAATCTTTTTTGTTTTATTTTGTTTTCTAAAGTGCTAACCATGGGTGTGCCAGAGAACTACAATGAGCATTATTTAAATCTTATAGTCAAAGCAAGTCAAATATTTGCTTTCCTTTTTTCCCTTCAAAAGAAAGCTAACAAGCATGAGAAATATGATGGTTTCAGTTTTCATGAGAGTTTCAATGTGTTACAAATCATTGACTAAGACACAATGGGCGATGAGATAACTCTAAGTCCTCTGCTATAACAAGAAACTTTGTAACAATGCCTTAAATTTATATATTCTAACAGTTCCAAATGCTATTTTCTCAATTAGGATGAATGGGTGAGATCAAAACCAGATATATCCTCTTATGCCAAACTAAAGAGTATTACAATGCAGATGCAGAATTAGGGGATGGGGGTGGGTCAAGACTAGTTACAGAATACAATTATTATGGTATCAGTTCCAAATTGACACAGTTTAACCAGATGGGAAGGAAAAGTGAGATGAGAGGGAAATGAATTGTAAAGTTTTATGCAGAAGAGTAAGGTCAGTGTTTTATTCTTTCAATATTCACTGACTTCAAGACATTTCCCTTTTGCCCTACCCTACTTAAAGAGAACTAGAGATATCAAAGAAATTTGTAACAAGGGGACCAGAGTAGAGACAGATGTGAAAAGAATCATTTCATTCCGCCACCTAGTGGATCTAGGCTGCAATTCTAAACAGCTGCAATTCCAGGCAATAAAATTGCTAGCATGAATAAGAACTCTATTCAAAGAAAAGCAGATATAAACTCAATATCTGGGGAACACTGTGTGAGAGAAAAGGATGGGTCTCCCAAAGTGATTAGATAACAGAAGAATACCCCAAAAGAAAGGCGCACATGTAAAGTCAGCATGATCAGGACGTTTGATGGGAGAAAGGAAAAGTCATGGAAGTTGACTGCTGGAATATTTTGCAGATGAACAAATTGAATGAGGAGGGTTTTCCCCCTAATCCTCTCATTTCTATGTTTCCATGAGATCCTAAGTCCCAAATATTTTTAGATCTCAATGGTAATTTGTTGTAATTTGTGCTACTTTACAAATGAAGTAAGGCAGTAGCTGTTTTCAATACTGATAGCAAAGCTGACAGCCCCACATGGGAAACCATTTAAGGGCGTTAGTCTACTACTCCAGAGCAGACCATAGGAGGAAAATAAAACTCAGACCAAGTCTAACACAAATATTGACTGTGCAAACATGTATGTTTGTGCATGCATGTGTTGAGCAATAAGGATTTTTATTATCACTGGGCTTTCCCTTATAGTCAAGAATAATTTTTACTGCAAAATGGAATTGTTGAAAACCACTTGACAATGAGAAGGAAAATTTCGCAGCAATGAAAACCTAGCCAAAAGAGCGTGTTACTTACCAGAATGAGACAGAAAATATCATCACGGGGCTACTCGTGATCTAATTCTCTAAGCTTTGTGCTGGCACTAGAAGTAATGGTAGACTTTAGGATCAGGCCTTTTGGTCTTTATAATCCATGGGAATTTGCAGACAATAAATTAGTAAGGACACTCAGTGTTCTCAATATGTAACTAAAGCACAAGGGGAAATAATTAGAAGCAACTCTAGCCAACTGGGCTATATTGTTTGAGTTCCTTATTTGTTCTTTCTCCTGCTTGCCTCTCCTCACCCCTTATGACTTGTAACTTTGGAGGCATTTCTTTAGCTCAGAAAAAAAAAATATATTGATGCCTTCTGATTTTTATATCACAGCCATTTCCAAATATATACCCCAAACCATAGTCTTCTCTTATAACAAACCAAAACAGCACAGCGACTGAACTGACCACATATACAACATCCCTCATCCGTGATCCTCCACTTTTCTACCAATAAGAGGGAAGTACTTCCTTAACTCTTTTCTAAGACCAATACTAGTCATTATAGCTACTAAGATTTTGATTGTCTTTTAGTGTTCTTTTCATTTTCATTATTGTAATCATTGTATATATTATTCTCCTGATTTTCTTAACTTCCCTCTAACTCACTTCATACAAGCCTTCCCATGTTTCTCTTAATTCCTCATATTCGTTGTTTCTGAAGGCACAGTAATATCCCATCATGTTCCTATACTCCAGCTCATCACTCCTCAATCTATATACATTTACTTTTTTTGTGTATATATGTGTGTGTATGTATATATGTATACATACACACACACATATATATATATGTATATTTCTAATATAAAAATGTGAAAATGTTGGTTTAGAGAGAGCCTTTATTCCTACCTTTGACCTTTTGGGGGTTCTTCACTAGTTTTTGCTAGTGAAGGTAACAGAGGGAATGAAAGGAACTGAAAGGCACATCTATACTGTCTTAGCATCTACTGCCAGAAGTTTGATGGGGAAAGATTCAAAACTAATGACATAAATTAGAGATGAGGATCCTCTTAAAATTCCTTTTATCCCTGCAAGTCCTGTCCCCCAATGCAAGGCTGATCAATGAATGTACAAAACAGAAAATCTACTGTACCTGTGTTCCATTATGAGATTGGTGCATGCAAGTAACACCTACTTTATGATAAGTTTCTAATTCAATAGGAAAGAAAGAGGCTGAACAAGGAGTTTACTTCATTTCAACTATGAATGTCCCTATAAATAGGGCATTTATTAAAAAGAATTGTCTTTTTAATGCAATGGTAGAACAATGAATGGGACAGGGATTTTACAAATACCTCAGAAATCAATTTAATTTTTATTTTTCCCCTTGTTAGAACTACTAACCCAAATTTCCCATCATATTATATCTCATAAAGAGAGTTAACAAGTAGGTTTCTATCTTGGCATGAATCCCTACCAAACGTATGTTGGCTGGTTATATAGAAAGTGTTGAATCTGAATTTACCACATAGACTGATCAGTAGCTGTGTCCCAGAAAAAGCAGTCTTTCCCAAGCAAGGGGGAGTGAGGAAGATAGAAGAATAAGACCACAGTGCTTTAACAGCTGAACCACATAATCCTTTTTCTTTTTTTTTTCACATAATCTTTTTTCATTCTCACTTTAGCTTTACATTTGCCCAAACCCCTTATCACCAATATTCAAGGGACTGGCAAAGCATTGCTACAGCAGTTGGAGTTCCAGAAGCAGGAGAGGAATTGATGTTGCACATGGCCATGTATGACTTAGGGCTGTCAAGCTCAAATGTTCTACTGTTGCCAAAGGCTGTGCTCCAGATCTGAAATGTACCAAAACCTCACTTCTGCTCATGAAACTTTGAGTGTTGAGGCAGGCTCAAACATTACAAAATCAGAATGACCAAGGTCAACCAGTAAGCATTCCAATCAACAGGAGAACTGGCTTCATATGTAAGGGAATTAGGTATTTGTTTTTGTAGGCTGATTTGAGAAAAGTCAGAAGGGCCTCTGGGCCTTTGCAATAGACTGTAATTTGACTAGGCTTCATTTGCTGAATGTTTTTTCCTTCTCATTGTCAAGTTATTTTCAACAAATATGCCTTCAATTTAGGTACAATGGTACAAAAAAGAGGGATTGATTCCTTTACTTTAAGCATTGGCTCTTCCAGGAATAATCTTCTAAAATTAAAAAAAATTATATTATACTTATATAATTTATAACTATTCATATTATCTCATGCTTGATCATCTTTGGTCCTCATAATCCTGTAAGGTCAAGCAGTCATTATTAAGGCTTTTCATATCCCTTTAACACATTTCTTTGTTCATTAGAATATGTATAGGCTTCTTGAGAGCAGGGATTTTTGTTTTGTTTATTTGTATTTTTATCTCCAGTCCTCAGCACATATATGGCATATAGTAAGCAATTAATAAATATTTGTTGCCTATCTTTCTTTTTTTTTTAACAAATGAAAACAGAGACATGAATACACGTTAAATGACTCATCCAAAGCAACACAACTCCTTATTTATCCAGGACTAAAAGTCAACTTTCCTCACTCTGACTTCTAGTAATATATCATAATTTTTTTTTTGTTTGTTTGAAGGGCAATTAGGATTAAGTGACTTGCCCAAGGTCACATGGCTAGTTTTTGTGTTGTGTCCATAAAATTTTTTCAGTTTTTCCTCCATGGATTCTTCCCTGTAAAACACTAAGATTTTTGGGGGGAGGAGGGGGAAGGTAATGCAATTGGGGTTAAATGACTTGCCCAAGGTCACACGGCAAGTTTTTTGTGTTGTGTCTGAATCCAGATTTGAACTCAAGTCCTCCTGACTCCAGGTCCTGTGGGCTATTCACTGTGTCACCTAGCCTCCCCTCTAAGATTCTTTATACTAAGCCACAGTTCAGCTCAGTGAGGGCAACAGTTTAAACTCCTGAAGTTTTCAACTTCCCTAAGTCATAGGACTTAACTTATCAGATCACTTTACTTCCATAATAAGAGAATCCCTAAGTAGTATGAATTCACTAGACATTTTGGAGACTAAAAGAAGGACACTGCAAAGTAAGTAGGGCTTGCTGAATATTATCTTTGCCTATTTACAACTGAAATTTATTGGTGGCTTGAAGATGGACTTAATTCTTTACTTCCATTATCTAGTTTGAGCTTCATAACAACACTATCAGAAGTTCTAGTAAGGTCCTCTCACCCTCACTTTGCCCTGGCACACTTAGGACCATGGGATCACTTCATTTGTTTTGCAACTTGAAACTTCCCTAAGTGTTGTCTCCTACATTAGAATGGGAGCTCCTTGAGAGTAGGAATCATTGAACTTTTCTTTTTATATCTCCAGTGCATGGCACATAGTAAGTGCTTAATAAAAGTTTTATTCATCCTGTCTCCCTTTCACCAAACCTATATGGAAAGGAGTGGGGATTATAACTGGGAATGACAATATGAAATGAGAAGAACAGAAAGACATAAAAAACAATGGTGACCTTGGTTCTTCTCTGGTCTGTCAGTTACTGTCTTTACCAACTAAGCTCCATAATTAGCTACAGCCAGATGAGGCCATAAGACTCCAGAGACTACATAAAACAACAACCCTATTCTAGTTAATATTAGATCCTGCAATCCGGCTCCCATGCTATGAGTGACCTTGACTCTAGAGTTTCTATCTATACCTAATGACTAATCTTAATACAAGTAGGATTTGAGAAATTGTGTGGGTCTCCTTCTAGGGAATCAAAAGCAGATTCTGATTGTGAATTATTAGAACTCCTGGATCTTGAATTATTCTATATCTGGAGGGAATGGAGATTTAGAAGAGCAGCAACCTCTCGACCATTTGATGGAGGCTTATATTATCTATTGTGAAATTTGTTGTATTTATTATATACTGTTTATTACCTTATTGATTTGATACTGAGTAAAAACTATATAGCATTCCTACACATGTGTTTGTTTCTTTAAAAAGCTAATTTAATCATTCCAGGGTCATATAACTAATGTCCATTTAAAATACATCATCAAGAGACATAGACTAGATCAATGAATTGGGCATATGACTAAAAAAGAAATTCTGAAAATCCAAAAAAATTAGCAAAAATTAAAAGTTAAAAAAATCATTGACTTGATCAATGAATCTGGGTGTTTATTTTGGAAAAATAACTTAAAGAATAGGCTATTATATGATTTTATTGAGAGAGTAAAGAAACCCAAACTGCCGGTATCAAAAAGGAAAAAGGAAAATTCACAGCACATAAAGAGGAAATGACTTATTAGAAGATATTTTTCTAATTGCAAAGCTTATGAATTCAATGAAATTGATGCATATTTACCAAAATTTAAAGACTAGATAAGCAGAACAAGCTATATGGAATATTTATGTAAATCCAATTTCAGAAAAAGAAACAGAACAAACCATAAATGAACTTTCAAAGAAAAAACTCCAGGACCAGATGGATTTACAAGTGGATTCTATCAGTTTTGCAAAGCTAAGGTAGTTCCTTAGTATTTCCCTCTGATTAGAGTAGTGGGCATGGTTTATGAGTGGATTTCTACAAAGGCTTGTTAGGACTTAAGGAATATATTATTGGTCTTTTTAAAATGTCATCATTAAAGGTGTTAGAGGATCCCAGTTCTTTCCTACAAACTCAACAAAAAAATTAATTTCCATAATACATAAACTGTTTGCAAAAACAGAAAAGAAAGGATTCTATCAAGTTCTTTTATGATGCAAATATGATCTTTACAACTAGATCAGAGAGAGAGATAAAAGCAGAGAAAGGGAACTATACTCTAATATTCTCAATGAATACTGACAAAAATATTCAACAAAATATTATTAAAAAGACTAGAGGTCAAATTAAAAAGATTATTACACTAAGATATAGTTTG
This sequence comes from Gymnobelideus leadbeateri, assembly GCA_011680675.1. NCBI lineage: Eukaryota > Metazoa > Chordata > Mammalia > Diprotodontia > Petauridae > Gymnobelideus > Gymnobelideus leadbeateri. The sequence continues at coordinate 271,973 of WOXC01009184.1, read as the reverse complement.
ATTTATGGGAGCATTGTTAGTTCAATGTGAAGAAAATAATAAGATTGCATGATTATATCAATACTTTTTTAATGTAGCACCCATTGCTGTTAAACATGCTATAAAACATAGTAATAAATAGCCTTTCCCTTAATGTGGTGATTGTCATCTGCATGAAATCAAGAGTTAGTATTCTCTACAATGAAGAAAGGCCAGACACCTTTCCAGTAAGATCATAGGTTAAAAAAAAAAAGTAGGTGAGCCTTTGTCACTTCAAACATTTACTAATTAAGTGTCCCTAAGAAAGTAAAAAATTCTTTGGACCCAAGTTGCCTCATTTATAAATGAGGGAATTGGACTCAATAACCTCTAAAGTCCTTTCTAGCTCTATATCTATAATACTATGATGTTATTGTCATTGTTGTTCAATATAATTCTGGATATCCTGACTATGCCAATAAGATAGGGAAAAGAAATTGGTAGAATAAGCATAAGCAATACAGAAACAAAATTATTATTTTTGATAAATTATGATGGTTTACTACTTAAAGAAGCCTAGAATTTTAAGTATGAAATTGTTATCAATTATTAAAATTTGCTTCAGCAAAGTAGCAAGATATAAAACCCACCCAAATTGTCAATATTTTTGTACATTAGCAATAAGAGACAGAGAAATTCTATTCAAAATAACTAAAGAATGTATAATCAATCTATTTGGGAATCCAGCAACAAACACTCAAACGGGGATTATATAAGTACAACAACAAAAATGACAGCAAACCACTCTACAGAAATAAAAACAGACTAAATAATTACTGATGGTTTCTCATGCTTGGACATTGTCAATATGAGGAATTGAAAATATAACCTAAATTTATTCAGTCAATTTCATACTAATCAAACTACCAAAGGATTACTTTACAAAATTAGAAAAATGATAAAACAAACAAAAAAATAGATACACAAAAGGTCAAGAATCTAAAGGGAAATAGGAAAAAAATAAAGTCGAAAGAAAATGTCTAGGCCATATAAAGTCCCAAATTATAAAGCAGTAATCATCAAAATTATCTGGTACCACTTGAAAAAATATATAGGAATCAATCACTAAAATAGATTAGATATACTAAATAGTTAAGCAAATGACAGTGTGGTCTTTGATAAACATAATATTCCTAAATACAAAGGTAAGACTCTTTCCTATTTTTAAAAAGTGAACAAACTCCCATTGGATATATGACTTATGTTTAAATGTTGGTATCATAAGCAAATTAGACAACTAGAGAAGGAGATACTATTCACCAATGTGGATAAGAGGAGACTTCTTGAACAAACAAGGGATAGAAAAGGTAATAGAAGATAAATTGAATAATTTTTATTACCTAAAATTGAAAAGATTTTGCATAAACAAAATCATTGCAATTAAATTTAGCCAAGAAATATTTATTTGGGAAAAAATCTTGGCAATGATTTCTCCTATAAAGATCTGATGTACAAGATACATAGGGCAGAATTCAAATAAACAAGAACAAAAACCATTTCTCATTAACTAAATGGTCAAAGATATGAGCAATCAATTCTCAAAAATAGAAAGCAGGATATTAACAACCTTATTAAAATATAAATTAATAATAAGAGAATTAAAAATTAAAGTGATTGTAAGGTTCTATTTCAAATCCATCAGATAATATAGATGATAAAAAAAGAAAATGACAACTGTTTGAGAGGGAAATGGCATAGCAGTAGACATGGCATACCTGTTGGTCTAACCAAAAGGAACACATATTTTGGAAAAAATATTTGGAATGATACCCTTTAAACTACTAAAGTATAACTACTTTTTGGTAAATTAATAACACTAGCAAGGAAGCATTTATTACATGCTTACTATATGCTGGGCACTGTGCTAAGCCTTGAGAATACAAATTCAAGAAAAAGGAAAAAAAGTCCCTGCCCTCAAGGACTTTACATTCTGATGAAGGAACACAACCCATAAAAGAGACCTGCCAAGGGGGAGGAGTAAAGGAGAAGTGAGAGAGGGGTGAAGAGAGAAGTCCAGAGAATCAGAAGAGCCAGGAGTGTAATAAAGTTGTGAGCTTGGTCAACTTTGAGGAAATTGAGGCTCATGAAGTTTAAGTGATTTGCCCAATGTCACAAATGATCCTGTTGTGTATGTGTGGGTTCTTTATGTATGGAAGTGTGAAAAGCTCATTTGTGTTGGTATTTGTCAAGTTCAGAATAACAAATTTTTTTTCTTAAGGAGTAAAAAGAAAGCTATCATTGTCTTAGTAATAATAATGGATAGTTAATAACTCTCTAATGTTTTAATTGAACTTTGTCTACATAGTCAATAAAAAAAAACATCTATTAAGTACCCACTGTGTTCCAGACACTGTGTTCTAAGCACTGTGCTAAGCACAGAAATTACTGTGCTAAATCCTAGAGGGAGGGACTGTGCTAAGCAATGGGGATCTTTCAACCTCATAACAACACTGTAAGGTAGCTTTTATATGTATTATTATCCTCATCATACTGAGAAGACTGAAAATCAGGGAGAGTAAGTATCTTGCTCAATGTCACACAGCTTGTAAGAGTCAAAGGCAGAATTCTATCCCAGGTCATATTGACTCCAAACCCAGCACTTAATCAACTACATCACGCTACCTGGGCAGGCCAATAAAGCATGTTCTTTTTTAATTGTCCTAACCCAGCTAGAAAAAAAATTATCTAAAACAGCCAGGCTATTTAATAAAGATTTTTTATCAAAGATACAGCAGCGTAGATTGTTTCCCACTTAAAAATAAACCATGCTTCCATGGAGATGGAATAGAACAAGAATTCTTGCAATAAGTTTTCTGAAGGAATGGTTGGATGGATGGATGGAAGGATGGATAAGTGAATGACTTGAGGGGGAGTGATTATTATGTATAAAGCTCTAGGGATAGAATTAGAAAAGTAAGACAGTCCCTGCTCTCAGAGAGCTCTCATTATAAAAGAGATAGACAAAATGGATGAAAAAAGGTTAGCTGCAATTCAAATGGAAAGATTCCATGGTTCTTAGGATATAATGGCAAAGCAAATGATAATTCCTCTTCTTCAATGTCATTTATCTTATCTGATGTAAATTCATTTGACAATACCTAGGCATTTGGTAGCAAGAACTTTCTTTTCTACATCTTTAATAGCTGTGGACCCTGGCTACATCTCTACAGTGGGTGTATTCCAGGATGATGGCTGAGGGAACAATGTTAGAAGGCTTACTGTTCCCAAAACTCTTGGGTTCAGGACCAATCAATTATAAAACACAGGACAGGCAAGCCAACATAGCTAAAGCAACAAAGTCCCTGAGGGAGAGGCAGGAGGTAGCATGTACCAGGCAAGTCAAACCACTTCCACCACCTTGAATATTATCTTCCCTCAGATCCCAGTAGAAACATCACAAGACCCTGAACCCAAGATACTTGGGAATAACAATGCTTCCAGTCCAGTGCCCTCAGCTATCATCCTGGGAGACAATCCCTATGGAGATGCATCCTGCCAACTTCTCCTCCACATTCTCTAGTCACAGCTATTAAAAAAGCAGAAAAGAAAAGTCTTGTCACCAAAGTCCTTGGTGATGTCGAATGATTCAACATCAGAAGATGATACAATTTTATTAGTTAAAATCATACAAAAGAAGAGGTCTTACCATCTGCTTGGCCACTGTATCATAAGGACCATGGGACTTTTCAATCAACCTTGTAGCTGAAACCTTCTGTACTGTTGAAGATCCCAAATATAATGAGACCAGTGTTTAGCATAGTGCTTTGAAGTAAGTACTTAATAAACTCTACATTCATTTAGTTCAAATCACATCAATTTCTCTGTAACCTGTAGTCTGAGATCATTGTTTGGGAAACTGAATGGTTAAGGGATTTGGTGGGGGGTTACATAACCAGTAAACAGAGGTAAAATTCAAATACTTCCTGACACAAAGGCCAACTTGTTTTCCATTATACTTACCAGAATACATGTGTCTCTAAAATAGAATTTTAAATGTTCTAGATGTCAACTCCCTATTTGGTAGCTTAATTGCCAATGTATAATTAATCCATTTGACCTTACAGAATTCCATTTAGCATTACTATATTATTTACTGCTTTAAATGGATATTTTCTGTAGTTTCCCAGATTGTTCTTTGAATAATCAATAGCCATCATTATTTCAAGATTCCAAGAGTAGCTATAAATAAAACTAGAATAGAGTACAGGGCCCAGTAGATAAAAACATCCAAATTGAAAAATACTTTGTCTAAAGAAAGATCATAGTCCTTATTCTGTTTTAGACTTAGACTGTCCATTGGACATTTGGGGGGGTATGACAAAAATAATTTATTTTTTAAAGAACTGACTTTCATTGGTCACTAATTAGACCTTCTAAAATATGCACACCAACTTCCCTTGGATAATCATGTCATTGTACCTTATACATGCGGCATATTAATGAGCACATTATCAAGATGCATTCACTAGAAGATGATGGCTTTCCACATTATACACCATGAACAAGGAAACTTGTCTTAATTCATTTTCCTAATGATGGAACAGCCCTTTGATTCAAACAAGAATCTAGTAATTGTTGAAATGATTTCAATCATTTTTTCTCTAAGATATTCAAACAGGCAGGACTTGCTGGAGGATCATAAAGCAGCAATGTTTCATTGTATTTCATTTTTGTTGCCTATGGTAACTTCAGTCTTCCTACCTCTATAAGGTGATGTGAAGAACAAGTCATTTACCCTCTCTGAGGATGTGTTTCATCATCTACAACAGTGTTTTCCAAATATTTTGAATGTTCACTTCTTTATGTATAAAATTCCCTCCCCCGAGTTATACTTGGAGTGTGTGGGGAAGAGGGAGCAGATTTTTCTGTAACTGCTAGATTCTGTTGAATTGGGGCTAGATTATAGTTCCTCTAAGGGGCCCAGAAGGAGGAAGGTTGAGAGTTTGAACAGCAATGAGAAGAGGTGGGAGTAGTTAGGATGCAATGAGTAAAAGATAGGTGTGATGGTGCTGGATTGACTATTGATTGCAGAAAGAGTGGAATGTGACCCATCTTCCCACTTTCTAATTGGTTGATCACACATACTCCTTGGAATCAAGCTAGGGGGCCACTTGGTTCATAGTACAGCCTCTTAGGGGAGCCTGTCTCCCACTTTGGATCCATAAAATGAGAATACTAACGCTGTAGTACCTACAGCATGTGGTTATAGTGAATATAAAATAATGACACAGTTTGCATACTTTATAGAACTATGCTAGTATTAGCTAATATTATCTTTGTGACCTTGACTAAGAAATAATCTCTCTGGACTTTTGGTTTCTCTTTTATTACATTGATGGCTTGAACTAAGTGATTCCTAAAGTTTCTTCTAGTTCTAAATCATATGATCCTTTGAGTGGTCTGAGAATGTAGGTGAAGAGGCAGAGTTCACAATGAGGGTAAAAAGTAGGTTGAGGAAAAGTGAATTAGTGAGAAAGGTGATGCAGCTTTTGACTGACCAGAAAATGAAACTTCCATGTCCTAGGGTTGTAGAAGTAGTGCAATTTCAGCATATGGTGAGGTTCATCTTCCTCTGCCACTAAGGCAAGAGTAGAAGTGAAATGGTTGGGGTGGTGAAATGAAACATTGAACTCATAGGCCAGGGTGTCCAAAGAGCTATTAGTATGAGTACTGCAGTCACAAAGATGGTAACAGCAGATGGGATGAAGATGACTGTTAGCTAGGTATATGAGCCCTTAGGGAGGGTGGGAAAAGGTCCTAGAGTTCAGGAGAAGAAATAGCTACTAGAATTGGGATAGTGAATCATGACTGAATGGATTGTACTGCAAAGGAGAGGTTAATGAGTGATGGTGATAGATCAAGGCTAGTGGGTAAAGAGGATGCCTACTGCTCCTACTGACTCCTAACTCGAGAAAAATTGGTTAACCAACTTGGTCCAACTTTGAAAACTAATAAGGCGGAAGGGTTGAATTGAAAAAGAAGGTGGAGAAAGGTTGTTTCTTTGTCTGCTTCACAATTCTGCCCAGGTTCCGCCCTGGTGGCCTCCGTCTGATCAGACCAGATAATCTTTAATAAACATCTACCTATTATACCATTTCCAGATTTCCTGTCAGTCTCAAAGCAGGTTACCTCCCATAATAGCCAGGCTATTCCAGGGGATGGCTAAAAAGCTTGCTTTTTGTGTGTGTTTAAACACCCACTTGGAATTCAAGGGTCTCAGACTACATTGTGAGTGTACAAGTAAAATGGCAGTTCACTCCCTTCTTTATAGTGGAATCATGCCAAGGCAGCTGCAACTGTCCTGCAGCTGTTTAAATAATCAGGGAGCAAGATAAGGCCAGGGTTGTTTTTCCTTGTTTCCGTAGGACTCCATGCTCAGGAAAAAAAAAACAAAACAAAACACTTCAGTGTTGAAGGGTGTAGCAAAGGCAAGTCTATAATGAAAACTGAAATTAAGAATTCATTTTTTCCCTGGCCATAGTAACCTTGCACCCAGACCAGGTGATATGGACTAGATGAGACTCTCACTGGCAAAGTGACCAGAACCATAGAACACTGACAATGGGAGGAAGCTTAGTTATTGACGAGGTCAAGCTACTCGTTTTATAGAGGTACAAAATGAGTTCCACAGAAATGAAGTGATTTGTCTAAGACTTTACAGGTAACAAGTAGCTGAGTCGAATTTTGAACTGAGGTCTTCTATGACTCAAACTGAATATCCTGTGTTGCTTTGTCCTGTGCTCTCTTTGAGCATGTGGGTGGATGGATCGATGGATAGATAGACAGACAGACAGACATAGATACATATACATGCATACATACATATACATATATACATGTGTATGTATGTGTGTATGTATATATGTATTCACACATACATATATGTAATGAGACTGAGGCCAAACAAAATCTGTGGTACCCAACTGAAATCCAGTTTTGAGACAGGAAATGAGCCTCTAATAAAGAAATCTATACATACTAAAGCTCTTGCATAAAATTATTAACTATATGATAAAAGGGATACAGAGATATGAAGGATAATAAAGTAGTGGGTGTTCTCCTGGCCACATACAATGGGGTTATAGCTAACTTAAATCTCTCATGCTTCAATTCAAGCCCATTTCTTTCTGTTAGCTCCTTTGAGGGGGTAGAGAACAGCTGGTCACCATTTTCTGTCTAAAAAACCTCCATGCACTTAAAGACTATAATTAAGTTCTTCCTCAACCTTCTTTTCTCCAGCCTGAATAATCTTAGTCCCTTGGTTTAACCTTTCCTTCTCAGTCTTCCCATTCATCCCCTTAATTATTTTTATGACCTTTCTCCCTTTTCCTATCTAGAACTAGCTGTGGAGTCCAGAACTGGACAGAGAAAAATGTCTGAGAGTTGCTGAAAAATTCTGAGGGTAAGGAGAGAATTTTATATCCAACAATTTCATTTCTGCAATTTCATATTTGCTTTTATCAGACAGTACTATATTGCTAACTCAAGGTCAGTTCGCTATTCACTATGACCCTTAAGCCTTTTTTTTTTTTTTGCTTCTGCATTTAAACATAACTTGTTCTCTCTGCCTTCTATTGATTCAGTCTGTTTATCATTAAGATGTAGTATGGGGTAGTAGGTGTAGAATGGACTTGGAGAGGAAAGACCTGGTTTCAAATTCTACCTCAGAAGCTTACTAGTTTTGTAACTGAAGGCAAGTTCTTTTTTTTTTTTTTTTTGCTTTTTGGAGGGCATTTGGGGTTAAGTAATTTGCCCAAGGTCACACGGCTAGGTTTTTTTGTTTGTGTGTGTTAAGTGTCTGAGGTCGGATCTGAACTCAGGTCCTTCTGACTCCAGGGCTGGCGCTCTACTCACTGCGACACCTAGCCACCCCACAAGTTAAATTCTTTAGTCTCAGTTTCCTCATCTGCAAAATAAGGTAATTGGATCTGATAAGGTTTAAAGTCCCTTTTAGCTTGAAATCTGATTCTATGATACTGAATTATATTTAATGCAACGTTTGGCACATAGTAAATGTTTGATAAATACTTTGTGACTGATTTAACTATTCCATGCCACATTGTTTTTATGGGAATGGGATCTGAATGTCCAAAAGGAAAAGACCATGTCTTTGGAATATGGACCTGAAAAAGGAAAAGCTCCTGGACTTTCCCTAGGTGTCCCAAGTTCCTGGAATTTTCCTGGCAATTGTCCCTTCCTAGTGGTTAATAAACTGCACTTTCATAGTCTGTCCCTGGCCCCACCCTAGACCTACACTCCCTTAATTCCATTGTAAAAGAATTTGCCAGGTGATATTTTGTTCAAATCAAATGCGTTTTCATAATCAATAAACAATAAACTTAAAGGTTATCTCATTCTATTCTCTACATCTTTCAATTAAGTATAAAATGGAAAAGTGGTTCACTGTTAAAAAATCATTTGCAAAAGCCTATGCTCATCAAGAATACCCTGGATACATGTTTAGGTGTAAATATATATCATAAAGATTTTATATAAATAGGAAAAATTCATATAATGCAGTAATTAATGTTCTCTTAGGTTTTTTTCTTCAATATTAAAAAAGGTCTGAGAGTTTTACCAGGTAGATATACCCATATTACAACTGAGGAAACTGAGCCTCAGAGCACCAAAGACTTGCCCAAACTAACACAGGTGGTGTATTACCAGCGCTTTTTTCTACTACATTATATTGTTCCTTTCTATTGATAAGCCAAAATTGTCAAGTCTCTTTAACTCTTTAACCATCTCTAAAAAAAAAAATCTGTGGCAGAACACTTATAAGAAGGAATAATGGTATTTTCTTTATAATGTACTTAGGGTATGCAAAGACCTTATATGACTTTTATAAGTGATGATTCTGAGCAAAGGGAATATTGGTAAAACTCTATGACTTTATTTGGAAAAATAGGAGTTAAATTTGTTCCTAGAAAGGACTGGGATGCAAATGGAATTAAAATGTTTACAATTTGATCCTACAAGATCCAGCAACTACAGAAAGCAGAAGACAGTGTTTTACTATTGCTGATGGAGGTACCACCAAGTGATGGACCCAAAATTCAAAGGGAAGAGAAGAATATGACAATAATCCATAGTCTGTGATAGAAATTGATGGACTCAGAACACTGGATTCCCTCACTGACTCCCCACTCCCACCCAGTGCCTGTCATATAAAAGCTTACACATGTGTTTCTTTCCTTCCTTCTCACCTTATTCCCAATTTCTAAGGACTCTGTGTTTTTACAAGGTAATATTAGGATAGTACTCTAGTCTGGAGTCCTTGGTCTAATCTTAATGAGGAACCATGGCAGCCTTTCTTTAACTATCAATTCCAAAGCAGTGCCCTGAATTGAAATCCCTTAAAACAATTCCTATGGAAGGCCTAACCAATTTCTAAAAGGAAAGATCTGATCATTCCAGGAAGACCTCTTTCCTGAAGGGCTTAGGGTAAGGACCTGACTAGGTGAAGGAAGAAGTCTTTCATTAGTTTAATTAATAGATGTACCTATTCAAATCACCTTTGACCTGGCTGAAAGGATTATCTCTAGAGGGAGCAGTTAAAGTGAGTTTAATGGTTTTGGGAAAATGATTCCCCAGAGTGTGCCAAAAGTTAAGTGACTATTGTTCCGTTTGATAAATGAGAGACTGTTACTTAAACTCTGAACCTTGAATAATCTTGACTCTGGAATTTTTTCTTTGTTTTTGAAGAGTACAAAATATGTGAAGACCTTGCCTGGGGAGAGAAAGTTTCCATTTTTTCTTTTCTTTTTTAAAAATAAGTTTTAATTGTTATTTTCTTTTTCTTTTTTCACATTTCTTTTTAATTTTTCAGTTACAAATTCTTTTTCTTCCCCCCAATCCTTCACCCACCTGTTTAGAAGACTAGTAATGGATACCCATTATACATTGAAAGTCATGCAAAACACATTGCCACATTAGCTGTGTTGCAAAAGAAAAAAAAACATGAAAAATAAAGAAAGTGAAGAAAATATGCTTCACTCTATATGCATACATCAGTTCTCTCTCTGGAGGTGGATAACATTTTTCATCATGAGTCTTTTGGAAATATCATAGATCATTGTATTGATTAGAGTAGCAAAGTCTTTCATAGTTGATTATCATTATAATATTGCTGTGTCTATGCCTCATTTTCTCCTGGTTCTGGTCACTACACTCTGCAGCAGTTTATGCCTTCCTATATTTTTCTGAAAGCCTCCTGCTCATCATTTCTTACAACATAATAGTATTCCTTCACAATCATATGCCATAACTTGTTCAGCCATTTACCAATAGATGGGCATCCAGGAGGGAGATAGTAAAGGTAACTCTGCTATTTGAATCTTTGAATCTCCCTTGAAACAGCAATGCTTATAAATATTAATATATATATACATACACACACATTTTGTGTGTGTGTATGTATATAAATATATATTCAATAAACATTTACTAATGGCTTACTATGTGCCAGGTACAGTGATAAGCACTTGGGGTGACAAATAAAAGAAACAATGTTCCCTCCCCTTAAGGATTTTACATTCTAATGTTACTATATACATATAGCAAATGAAATCTCAAAGGGAAGGCAATAATAATGAAGGAGGGGAACTCTAAAATATGTCTTGTAAAAGGTAGGATGGGAGCTGTTTTAGAAGAGGCCAAGGAAATTAGAAGACAAAAGTTTTTTTTTATATTTATACACACATATGTATTTATGTATGTATGTCTATAAAAATGTACTTGCATATTAATAAAATGGTTTCTGATAGAATAGAACCTAAAACTCAAAATGCTAAAGTTTTTCTTCCATGCAAAGTTGCCAGGTATTTGGAATTAGATACTGAGGGGAGAAGTTAGTAGGAAGTCTCTTAGTAATCAGTGGAAGACACTTAGTTAAGATGACGTAAATAGCTAAGAAAGGGCATCTCCTGTTTAGGAAATCTCTGCCCCTCCATGGCAAGAGCCACCTCAAGTGTGGAAAACATATGTTTTTCTCTCTCTTCTGGCACTCCAAGTGAGAAGGCAGAGGCTTTATGAGTGTTCCATGGGGTAGGGAGAAAAACAACTTCTTCATGTGCCCCTGATGGGGTTAGACTCTCAGAAAATCAGAGCAAGTGTTGAGCCAAAGAGAGGCTCTGGATCAGCACTTGACATCTTGAAGTTAAGTCAATGACAGTGGCTTGAGTACTAGACTGAGTGAACATCAGAAAGACTTGAGTTTGAATTCAGCCTCAAATACTCATTAGATCCATGATCCTGGGCAGGCTGATTAACCTCTCTGAGCCTCAGTTTTCCAAATGTAAAATGGAGGTAATAATAGCTCCTACCTCATCTAATTGTTATGAGGACCAAACAGCATTAGCAACAGCTGGTTTCAAAAGTCCTTCCTATAGTGGTAGCTAGGTGGCGCAGTGAATGCAGTTCCTGGAGTCAGGAGGACCTGAGTTCAAATGTGGCCTTATGCACTTAACACTTATTAGCTGTGTAACATTGCCGAGTCACTTAACCCCAATTGCCCTGCCCTCCCCTCTCCAAAAAGCAAAAACAAAAAATAAAAAAAAAAACGAATCCTGCCTACAAATTCTTTATTGGGCTGTTATAAGACTCAAATGAGATGATGTATTTGAAGCAAATTTGAAGCTTTAAGGTTCTATATATCAATTAATATTTTCCCAAGACAGAGAAATCACACTAACATTCTCTAGGTTCTGCAGGCCATTGCAAAACCTGACAATGTTATTGGGAATAACAGTGTCCGTATAGTGAGCATAAGGCTTTTTTTGGTTGTTCTTCTAAATCTTACAGTAGCACTCATTGGATTTAGCTGTTATTATATGGTGTTAGCCAAAAATGTCAGTTAAATTCATACCCCATGTTTGTGACACTGAATTAAAAAAAAAAAGATTAGAGAAGAGAAACATTCCTGTAGGCCAGAGTTATGTAGTAAGGCCTCATGGAGGACGTGGGAGTGGAATTGGCTATTAAAGAAGAAATATGACTAAGATAGGTGGAGAAAAGGAAGGAAGCTCTGGTCAATCAATCAATAAGCTTACTTTGTGCCCTGGAGATAGTGCTAGATCTAGGGCACTAGAATTAAGAGGGACAGGGAAAGCCTTCCTGTAAAAAATGAGATTTTAGTTGGGACTTAAAAGAAGCCAGAAAGCCAGCAGGAAGAGTTAAGGAGGAAGTGTATTGTCAGAGAAAATGCCAGAGCCAAGAGATGAAGTGTCTTGTTCCTAGGCCAGCAAGGAGGCAAATATCACTGGACAGAGGACTACATGGTAGAGAATAAAGTATAAGGAGTCTAGAGGGTTGGGGTGGGGGTAGGTTGTAAAGGGCTTTGAATGCTAAATGAGATTTTGCATTTGATCATGAAGGCTATACAGAGCCACTGGAGTTTATTGAATCGGTGGGTGACTTGATCCAGCCTGAGATTTAGGAAAATTACTTCGGTGGCTGAATAGAGGATGGTTTGGAGCAGGGAGAGACTTAAGGCAGGCAGATCCAGCAGGCTATTGCAGTAATCAAGGTATGATGTAATGAGAGACCTGGCCCAGGGTGGTGTCAATGTCAGAGGAAAGAAGGGGGAATATCTAGAAATCTTGTAGAGATGAAATCAACAAGCCTTGACAACATCTTGGATAGGGCAGGGGAAGGGGGTTGGGGGTGGTGGTAAGAGATAGCGAGGAGTCAAGGATGACACCAACCTTGTGAGCCTGAGGGACTGAGAGAGTGGTGTTGCCTTCTACCATAATAGGGAAGGTGGGGGTGGGAGGGAAGGGGAGATGTTTAGGTAAAAGAGTTCTATTTTAAACATGTTTAGTTAAGAGGCAGTTGGAGATGTGAAATTAGAGGTTAGCAGAGAAATTAGGGCAGGAAAAGTAGATTTGAGAATTATTAGCATAAAGATGGTTATTAAATACATTGGAGCTTATGTGATCACCAAGTGAAATAGTATAGAGGGAGAGGCAAAGAGGGTCCAAAATGGAAGCCCAAATAGTTCTTGTCCTCAAAGAGCTCACATTCAATTGGGAAGGAGACAACATATCTATCTATATGTATTTTATCTATAGCTGCAACTACATCCATATCTCTATATCTGTATATCATCTCCATCTCCATATCTCCATATCTACACCTCATCCTCTGAGTTCAAAGCAAAGGAGAATGACCATGCAAAGTTTTGAGGTGTGGAGGGATTGATATGAGCTCTAATTTATTTAAATAGAGGTAAGGTCATTTCTCCTAGAGAGAAGAAAGTAAAGATGGAGTTAAGGACTTAAGAAAAGAGAAAGTTTGGAAGAACAGTAGTAGGACATGTGATATAAAGGTAATAGGAAAACATTAATAATAATAATAATAATAAGTAGCTAGCATTTATGTAGAGTATAAATTGGCAAATGCTTTTAAATATTATCTCATTTGATTCTCACAATAATTCTGTGTGTTTGGTGTTATCCCCACTTTACAGATGAGTAAACTGAGGCAAACAGAAATGAAGTGATTTGCTCAGGGTTACAAGCTAATAAATGTCTGAGATAGGGTTCAATCTCAAGCCTTCCTGGCTCCAAATCTGGTTTTCCATGTGTACCATGACACCTAATTGTTGTGCAGAAGCAAAGTGAGAGATCTGAGGTGGGGGCTACTATCATATCAGCTTTACATGTAACTTTGGGAAAACTGTTCATTCTCTCTTGGTTTCAGTTTCTTCATCATTAAAATGACAGGATTAAATTAATAGTCTCTTTTAGCTCTAATATTCTATAAATCTGATATCTCTTTAGATTTAGATTCTGGGTAAAAAAAGGGCTGAGTTTCTAGTGTATGAATCATTGAGAAATTTCAAGAGCAGGAAATTTATGTCCTATTGACTTTGTGTTCCAGATGTGTATGTGTGTGTGTATATATATATATATATATATATATATATATATATATATGTATAGATAGATAGATAGATATAGATATAGATATATAGATAGATATAGAGATGTATATGCACACAACACACACATATTTTAATGAATTCTGAAAAGTACTTTATACATTAAACATCCTATCTACTGGTCTGAACTTGAAGGTCCGGTCACTTACCTTTCCTCAACATCCTCATTTATAAAATGGTGTTAACAATAGTGCCTATTAACCAGCGTTGTGCTAATGACAAAATGAAATATTGGGAAGTACTTAAATCTCTATATAAACGCTAACTAATATTATTATATACAGATTCCTCTTTTTTGCATACATGGAGAAACTAGTGAATAGCCAATCTCAGGAGAAAAAAAGACTTGAGAAAATGGATGTGAACTGAAGGACACTAATTTAAGACAAGTTCATCATGAAAGGCCTCTTGTCTTCATAGTGTGAAAGGCACTGAAGACTGCCTCATTCTCAAGCTGTGCTAAACTGAAACTGTCAATTAGATGAGCTAGCACTGAGATCTTTCAAAAGCACTGAACTCACCCTTCTAAAAGTTACCTTTCTTCTTGTAATCATGGCCTTCATCCTGCCCTGAGCATGATGAAAAGAGTGAATATAATTCCACAGCTTATGGAAGTCAAAATTATATTATGTGTGGTATACTTAACCTTGCCTCAAATTGTCCCTTAAGATTTATTTCCCATTAAGATGAGAGTATATGTAGTTACTATAGAGGTTGCAGTGGGTAGTGGGCAAAAGGAAGGAATCTACTCTATCTCCTGTACATCAGCTCATACAGTAATGAAATAACCAGTAACTATATTTACTAATATCCACAAGGTGAGGAAGTTACTACTTAATCCATTCAGAAGTCTTTTAAAATCACAGAACTTTGGAACTATATGAGACTTTAGAAATCATGTCAATACAGTCATTTCTATAGATCAAGAAAGTGAAACCCAAACAGATGAAGTGACTTTTCCAAGGTTACATATCCAATTAGTGGCAAAACTTGAATCAAAGTCTTTTGTCTATCAGTTCAGGGTTCTTTCCATTGTTCATGGGCATCATCTTGCACAGGTCTTCTCAGCTAAGCAAAATATTGATCTATTTCAGCAGATATGTTGTTAATGGTTAATCACATGTCCATAGAAATGGTGCAGATCATTAAAAAGTTGACTGTATGCAAATTAACAATTTGATGCATAATATCCAACACACACAAAAAGAGAATGAAAGTCATGTGAGACACCAAATTAGGGAGGAATAACTTACGACCTTTTCCCATTAGGAATTGTTTTAAAGGGGAAGATTTCTAGACTTTTTGAATAAAGGAAGGGAGATGAGGTGAATTGGCACGCTAGAATACTTAGGAACTCCTTGAGACTAGAGGGCAAAGCCCTCTAGGGAATTTACAGTAACTGGCTGCACCCAAATGTGTAGAAAGCCTTTCAAAAAACAGTAAGGTTGGGGCAGCTAGATGGCACAGTGGATAGAGCAGCAGCCCTGGAGTCAGGAGGACCTGAGTTCAAATCAAGCCTCAGACACTTGACACTTATTAGATGTGACCCTGGGAAAGTCACTTAGCCTGATTGCCCCACAAAACAAACAAAAAACAAATCAGTAGGGTCTGGTTTCAAGTAAGCAGAATAAAAAAATTCTCGTTAAAATGGAAATTAGCTTTGCTTGTCTATTTGACTTTTCACAGTCATCTAAGTCAAGTTCTCAAAGTCTGTTATATGTTTTGGGCTCTCAAATGTCCTTAGGCTGATGGGTTAATTTCAGAATACTCTTATCAGAAATTCAAACAAAATGTATCTGAAGGGCTTTGTCACCACAGTCTTGACTTTCCTGTTAATTGTCCCCTTATCCACCAATGAAGGTATAGAGTAAAGGCAGGGAGCACAAGATGCCAGGAGAAGGCATGAACATAGAAAAAGTTTTCTCCATTTCCTTATTTTCTGATGGTTGCTTCACTGAAGAAAAAGAAAAAAGTTCCATGTAAGGAAAACTCCCTAGGAAACACAGACAATACAGCCACACCCTAAGCCCCAGATGTTTACTTGGGTCATATCCATCCATATTGATGGCCAAGTATGGCTAAAGGCGATAGGAATTTCCATCAGCATCAATTTTCGTTGTTAAATATACCAGGTAAGTGCCTCTTTCATGTGCAAATGTCAATAAAGGTGGCAAAATCACTAGTTAGGAGGTTCAACTACTCCTCACTCACCTGTTTTCCCTAGTTAGTAACCTGAAGATCTTGTACATGCCTTTTAATAAATCTCTTTTTTATTTATTTTACTTGTCACATATATAGATAACCTGGAGATATCTATAGCACCTGGAAAATCAAAACACATAAATGCAAGGTTAATTTAGGACAACCAAAAGCCTAGGAGAGGGATCTTTGAAGAACTGAATAAATTCAGGAGATCAGAGACAAGGGCAAGACAAGACTGCTGATGTATTTTAGGAACAAGAGGGCCAAAGGAATGAAATTTGAAGCTAACTGAGAGAAAAGTCAAGCCATCTACTTATAAGTGGAAATGAAAATCTCACCAGAATCAGAAAATCACAGAATCTAAGGGTAGGAAGGGATGTCAAAGGTCATCTAGTCAAACCCATATGATAAAATCTTTTCAGCAACATATCTATGACATGTGTGGTCTTTGCTTAAAAAGCTCCAATAAGGAGAAACTCACTATATCTTGACAAAGCACATTCCACTTTTGGATAACTAATAATTAGGAAGTTTTCCATAGATCAGTCTTAAATCAGTCTCTTTGCTTGCTCCAAGTTCTTTCATCTTGGGCCAAGAAGAGCGATACTATTCCCTCTTCCATGTGATAATTCTCCTATATTAGTGATGGTAAAACAAAAGTCTCTTCGGCTATGGATCTGAGTTGCTTGATAGTCTTTACTGAAGGTATAGTAGAGGCAAAGAATAGGAATGAAGAAAAGTGAGCCATAAACTATGCCAGGCAATTCTATCTGTGGCTGGATTGAAGTTAGAGAAAGCTAGGCTTAGGAAAGCTCTTTTTGATTTGTACATTTGATTGTCCATAAGAAAAATGATTTTCAGGTAAGAGTAAGAGAAGCCAGACAGTGAAAGAGGGCACGGGCTAATAAATATCAGGCTTAGGTCCCTGAATAGCCCAATAAATACCAGGGCTATCTACTGCTGTGGTCTTTTGACACTTTGAGGGTTTTGAAACTCCTTCCCTTGGGTTGATAACTGTGTCAACCCAGTCTATTTTTTTTTTATAATTTCCAGCAATTTAAAAGAAAAAAAAACCCAGCAACTCATCATCATCATAGCTAACATTTATACAGTACTTATTATGTGCCAGGCATCATGCTTAGCATTCTACAGTGCTTATCTCTTATTTCTCACAAAAACCCTGGGAGGTAGGTGCTATTATTACCCCCATTCTATGGATGAAGAAACTGTAGCAAACAGAGGTTAAGTGACTGGCCCAGGGTCACACAGCTAGTAACTGAGGACAAATTTGAATTCAGGTCTTCTTGTCTCCAGGCACAATGAATGCTCTATTCACTGTGTCACCTAGCTACTCCCAAAACCAACCAACCAAACAAACAAAACCTGAAACTGGTCATGTACTCATTTCAGGCACTGTAGCATAGGGGAAAATGGAAACATTTATCCTACTCTGTATTAAACCTAGAAGTATTCATGTGGGATAAAGAAGATGGGAAAATAAGGAATAACACTGGGTCAAGGTAGCAGGAAAATTAGAGATTCTAGAAAAAAAAAGAAAGTGGGGAACTCCAAATGGGGAAGACTGTGAATTAACAAAGGCTGATGCAATAGCATTCTTCACTATTGTTCAGATGGTTAATACCCTTTTTCACTAAGTGTGTTGATTTTTAGTTAATTTTGAATTATCCTTAATTATTTAATTTTTAAAATTAATTTTAATTAATTAATTAATCCTATAATTATCCTTAATCTGCACCTAAACAAGTATGATAGCACCATTGAGAAATGGGTATCACCATCCAGAAATGGGCAAGTTTCTACATATGGATAGTAAAATCCCCAAGGATTTTTAATAAGAATAAGAAGGAAATTGAGAAAGTTCTACTCTATTCCATCTCTACATTCACACACACTCCAAATGATTGTGAGTCTTAAAAAGTTTCTGTGGAACATAATTAATTCCCTACATGAAAGGTGAGTGTGTAGTTGGAGATTATTGAGATTTCCTTCCTTCACTGTAATAGAAATGGTTCTTATCTGCACGAGTTGTAGATGTAATGAACTTGCTCTTTACATTCTCCACAGTCTTTGCATTCCTGAAATCTAGCTTCTGTCTTTCTGTCCAGCTATAAAAGTTTAATTTGTGTATGATGATAAAAGAGAAGAAAGTGTCCACAGTTTTTTTAATCATTCAACAGTCAACAATCATTATTAAGGTCTTACTATGCTTTAGCTGATGTGTTAAGTTCTGAAGATAACAAAGAAGGCAAAAATACTGTCCCTTCAAGGAACACATTTAATGAGGGAGAAAATGGAAATAATTATGCATATTCAGGGCAGCTAGGTGGCACAGTGGATGGAGTACCAGGCCTGTAGTCAATAAGACTAATCTTCCTGAGTTCAAATCAGGTCTCTGACATTCACTAGCTGTGTGACCTTGGCAAGTCATTTAACCCTTTTTGGCCTCAGTTTCCTCATCTGTAAAATGATCTGGAAAGGGGAAATGGAAAACCACTCTAGTATTTTTTTTGTGCTTTTTTGGAGGGCAATTGGGGTTAAGTGACTTGCCCAAGGTCACACGGCTAGCTTTTTTTCATGTGTCTAGCTGCCCCCACTCTAGTATCTCTGACAAGAAAACCCCAAATGGGGTCATGAAGAATTACATAGAACCGAACCACAAAAATTTATCTATAAGATATATTTTTGCAGGCTGGGCTATCATACCTAGGCAAGACAAACCCTATATTATCAAGTTATCGATATTTTATAACTGAGCACCTTGAGATAAAATATCGTGCAAGGCATGCTAGGCTTAGTGCAAATCATCATCCAATGCCCTTCCCCAAATATGTTTTTTCCAAATATGCTCTTTCCAAAATCATGTCCCCATGTTCCTCAAACCTGTTCATTGTTCCTCCTGCTACCTAGTTGGTGGACTTGCCACTGAACCCACAAATTCTCTCCAGTAATTGGAACAATAATAATAATAATAATAATAATAATAATAATAATAATAACTTCCCTTCTCTTCCCCCCCAACACACCCTGGCCCCTTTTTCAGTCTTAAAGGTTGCTATATACCCAAATTATATATACTGACCCATAGGTCACCTGGGGTATTTGGTTGCCACATGACTCCCAAATCTGTAAGCCTAATAAATATATTGCTTCCTCTGATTTCAGTAAATTTGGTGTCTATTCTTTGTCAAGCCTTCTGACTCTTTACCATCTGTCATATATACAGCGTAAATAGAAAGTAATCTCAGAATATTAAAAAGAAACTAGCAGATTAGATAATTGGAAAAGGCTTCCTTTAGAAGGTAGGATTTGAGCTGTCTTGAAGGAAGCAAGAGGAGGCGGGGTGAGATGGAAGAACATTTCAAACATGGAGGACAGCCAGTTAAAAGGCAAGAAGTCAGGAGAGTAAATGTACTTGGCAAGAATTTTAAGAATATAGTAGAACATTGATCAGTCTCAGAGAGTCCAATGCCTAGGGGAAATGTAGTGTCAAGATTGGATTTTTTTTTCAATAAAGGAACTGGTGGGAGAAAAAGTCTAGAGTCAGAACTTGGCTAAATGAGCAATTAATCCTCATCTTCTTCAGCTATACATGGAAGCCCATTTGGAAATTCAAGAAATTGCTTAATGACTGGGTGTCTGTATCATTTAAACTGTAGGTCTTGATCTAACCAGACTGAAATTACAGGGTGGTAAGTCAGCTTTCAGCTGAGAGGACTGGAGAATATTTGCTTTGATTTTTTATAAGGCCCTTAACTACCACATGTTGTTTCCTGATAGATAGAAAGCCTTGCTCTCAGAATCCAGAGGACTTCTCTGACTTTGAAGCTATGTAGGTAGAAACCAAACAAACAAAAAGGAAATTTCTGCTGATGTGATATCTAAGCTGTAATTGAATGCCTTCCTTTTTTAGATAGGGGCAGATTATTTGGACCACATCTAAGTTATGTTATTTTTTGAGTCTGAAAAAATTGTTCTGAAAATTTAAGAATAATAAAGCTAAGTAATTAAGGATCTAGGAAATAATTTAGAGATCATCTAATCCAAACCTTTCATCTGAAGTAGGAGGGAATTGTGGCCCAGAGAGGTCAATGTCTTGCCCAAGGTCATATAATTAGTAAGTGCTGAAGTTTGTTTGCTTAGTCAGGCATTAGTAAAGATATGCAGAGTATATAGAACTTAACATATGTTCTCAGGCAGCAACCAAAGGAGAGTGAGACATCAAAGATCTGGATTCATGGACTGCTTTTCTAGTCAAACATAAGAAAGACAACAATCATAATATCTAATCCTCATCTGACTCTCACTCTTTAGATACAAAGCATCAACCCCTTTTCTCAGCCATTCTCAGAGAGCAAAGAACCTGAGCAAAAATCTTGTTATAAAATTAAAACAAATGTAACAGTGTGACATAGTCAATAGTGTCAGAGGGGCAAGACTCCCCAGGGCAGCCTTACCCAGATTAAAAGGTAATTGGGAGGGGGTGGCTAGGTGGTGCAGTGAGTAGAGCGCCGGCCCTGGAGTCAGACTGAGTTCAGATTTGACCTCAGACACTAACACACACAAACAAAAACCTAGCCGTGTGACCTTGGGCAAGTTACTTAACCCCAATTGCCCTCCAAAAAGCAAAAAACAAAAACCAAAAAAACCAAAATGTAATTGGGAAATGTTTAACAAAAATAAATAAAAGTACAATGCAACATAGATGTTTATCTGTAGTTTTATAAATATTCTCCCTGCCCCCCCCCCCCCCAAAATCAGTTCCTTTTGAGTTTGATTTGACATCACAGGTGTACTGGATAGGTCCCTAGACTGGGGATAAGATGACCTGGGTCCAGGGATATACTGGTAAATGCTTAATAAATTGTTCTTAACACACTTTTAAGTTTAATCTGTTATTAGCATTTCCCCTATCACTTTCTTAAATCAACAAAACAATATATAAAGTCTAGATTTCTAGCTTTTACTCATTTCCTGAGCTGTACATGCTCCTACGAAAAATGTAAGCCTGTTTGAACCTACCCCTTATCCAACATACCCCTGTCTGGGTCCTGGTGTTGGTTCTGCAATTACCTCATCCTGTAAACTTAGAAAAGGAGTATAGATCTATTGTTTCATTAGACTAGGAAGGAACTTAGAGATCACATCAATAGCAGCCCTCTCATTTTCCAAGTGAGGAAATTTAATACTAGAGTGATCAAGTGAATTCTACTAAGTAACACATATAATAGGAGTCAAAAGATGCTTGACCTTTCCAGGTTATCACATCTGTAAAATAAGAGGGCTACACTAGAACAGGGGTGTCAAATTCTAGAAGTAGGGGCCACTAAACCATACATAAAGATCCATATAGCTATAGATTGATTCAGAAAACAATGTATCAATATCATGTTTCACTATATTTTATTTGATTTTTAATGATTTATTTAATATTCAGTGCATTAAATATAGAAATATATTTAATATCTAGTGTATTGAATATTTAAATATCATACTTAATATTTTAATGTTTGTCATATTAAATATTTATTTTGTTAAATATAATCTGGTTCAGGGAGCACAGGGGAAAGGGAAGGAGGGAGGTTGGCCAGGTGTCTGCAAAGGGCACATTTTTGACACCACTGCATGACATGAGCTCTGAGGTCTCCTTAAGCTCTGAAATTCTAAGAATTTATCTGTGAAATGATTGTTTAATATTACAAAATTTATCAGTGTCAAGGCCTGAAATGAAACCTGTTTAAGTAATTAGTCTCTGCCATAAACTGTTTGAAAATAGATTATATTTGGGATTACTTTCACAGATAGATTTAAAGAGCACAGTAAAGATTCATGTTGAAAAAAAGTATGCAGAGGTCAGCTCAGACTTTTGTGTGATTTTTCCCAGATGGCACTTTGGTCACTGGTCATGACCACCACCCAACTAGTTTTCTATCCTGACAGTAGAGTTTGATACTGCTCAAAGACTGATAGTTTTCTGGGCTGCTCAAATACTAGTGACTAAGAGAAAAATATATAAGGAAAACCTTTTTTAACAAGTTAAGGCTAACCTATAGAAACAAATAGTGCAGTTAACCCAACCCAAATATAGAGAAATATTCATGTGTATTCAAAATGATTAAAATCGTTGGCTCTGACTTCAGATGAATAGCATAAACACCCCCCAAGAACTAGTTCTGCTGTCTTTCAATCCTTTCCTAGTCATCAAAGCAGTGTCTTAGAATGAATGCTTCACATTCATGCTTTAATGGATTTCATTGTATTATTTAGGAGGCAGTGTTATATACTCCATAGAGCATTGGACTTGAAAAAAGGAAAATCTTGGTTTGAAATCTTTCCTTTTTCATATACTAGCTATATGACCCTAGGCAAGACACAACCTCACTTAACCTTAGTTTCTTCATCTGTAAAATAGTATAATAATAGCAATTATCTCCCAGAGTTGTTGTAAGGACCAAATAAGGTAATATTGGTCATGTTTTATGACTTTAAAATGCTAGATTAACTGTTGTTATTATGTATTCTACTTATCTGAATGCAGGTAACTTTATATTTACATTCCTGATGGACTTGTGCCCAAGTATGTGGAGATTATTAATGGCTTTTAATGTTTGGGGAGGACTCTTTAATCCACTTTCAGATAACTTGTTCCTTCCATATTTATTAAGTCCCAACAGTTTTCAATGAATGTAACACATAGAGAAAACACAAGGATAAATGAGCACCAATTCCTGCCCTTAAAGTGATTGGAATTTTGTTAAAATGAAAAAAAAGACTGGCCATTTGTACCAAATTATTTGACTCAAGCAACTTATGGAAAAGAGAAATATAAAATGGCTCTCAGTTCTGTGTATGTGTTTGGAGGAACAGAGAGAGGGGGAAAAGGGCTTCCACGTCTTTGGAAATTATGATGATTTTAAGAATAATAGTTTTTGAAGCACCATTGACATTTTAACACTGTTGCTATGAGATCCATGAACCATAGGAAAGATGGACTATCACAAATTTTGACATTTTTGCAATGAATTAAGTCAGAAGACATGGGGAAATTGCAGCTAAAATGATTGAATGTCGTGTGGGTTCTCTTTAGAGAGTTAAAGGAGTTGGAAGAATGTTTAGCATAGTACTTAGAAAATAGCAGGTGCTTAATAAATTCTTATGGATTGATTAACTATGTAAATAAAGGAAAATTAACTATGTAAAAAAAGAAAAATAATTTCATATGATACTTGGAGAGGATGGCTATCCTTTCTTGCAATGGTCTGCCTCGATTTAGACTCATTCCTCTCTTCCTTCCTGGTACTTTGTCACTTTTAGAATCCTTGTCACCTAGACTTCCATGTCACAAAATTACATACTTCATACAACCATGACAACTGGCACTCCATTACCTGTCCCAAGTAAGAAGACTTTAAGGGGATTCTACTTCTCTCTAAAACCTGTCATTCTAACCTGCTTCATTGCTGAAAATATTGTTGGATCCCTAGGTTGCCCTAATATGTGGGCAATCCTAATACATTTAATGGAGCCACAATGACACCACTACTCTAGCATCGAAAGTTTTGAGTTTTGGGCTGCCCTGTTGGATGAGACCTCATTATTTTCTCTCACTGCCTAGGAGGAGTGATTTAAGAGTTGAAATTGGATATGACAAGAATGAAGAGCAGCCTCTTCACAAGACTACCAATTATCATCCTCTGTCCTCTTGTCATAGGCCTGAGATCATAACACCCAAAGTCTTGTAAATGGTCTGGTTATAGGCTTTACTTTACATCTCTGACTTCCTGAAATCTCACCTCTGTGTATCTCCTTAAACCTCAAGCCTTCTATTATAGGAGTCAAACTGGTCAAATTAAAAAACAAACAATCCTCTCCCTTTTAGCATCACTGGTTAGCCTAACAATTTTGTAAGACATTTCTAAGTCATAAGATAAATTTCTGCTGGTACTGTCTAAGAAATAGAAAGATTGTTCAGTGGAACAGAGCAGACATACAAAACACAGTAGTAAATGATTATAGTAACCTGGCGTTTAACAAATGTAAAGATTCAAACTTTTGAGATAAGAATTCACTATTTGGTAAAATAAATTGTTGTGAAAACTGGAAACCAGTCTGGCAGAAATTGAGTATAAATCAATATCTTACTCCATTTATCAAGATTAGGTCAAAATGGATACATGATCTAAATATAAATGGAGATATATTAAGTAAATTAGAAGAATGTGGAACATATTACCTATCAGGCTTATGGATAAGAAAAGAATTAATGAAGAAACATGAGATAGCATTATGAGATATAAAATGGATAATTTTAATTACATTAATTTAAAAAGGTTTTGTACAAATAAAACAAATGTAGCCAAGATTAGAAAAAAAGTAGCAAATGGATGTGTGTGTGTGTGAAATTATATAGATAGCTTCTCAGATAAAGGTCTCATATCTCAAATATATAAAGGCATTTATAAAATTTGTAAAAAATATGAGTTATTACCCAATGGTCAAAGGACAAGAACAGGCATTTTTTTTTGTTTTTTGGGGTTTTTTTTGCTGAAGAAATCAAAGCTATATATAGTCATATAGTCATATATATCATCTCACATGTATCAACTTAGTTAAAATGATAGAGGGGAAAATTACAAATGTTGGAGGGAATATGGAAAAAATTGGGACACTAATACATTATTGGTGGAACTGTGAACTGATCCAACAATTTTGGATAGCAATCTGGAAGTATGCCCAGAGTGTTATAAAATGATGATTCTTTCACCCAGCAATACCACTATTAACTCTGTTTCTCAAGGTGATCAAGGAAAAATGAAAAGAATCTATTTGTTCTAAGATATTTATAGCAGCTCTCTTTGTGGTAAAAAAACCAAAAAACTGGAAACTGAAAGAATGCCCATCAGTTGAGGAGTGACTAAACAAGTTGTGGTATATGATTATGATGGAATATTACTGTCCTGTAAGAAATGATGAGCCAGATGGTTTTAGAAAAAACATTGAAAGACATGTGAAATAATGCAGAGTGAAACAAACAAAACCAAGAGAATATTGTATACATTAATGGCAATATTGTTCGAAGGATAATTGAAGAAGTAAGACTCTAAGTATTATAAATACTCAAATCAACTACAAAGGACCTATGAAGGAATGTGCTTTCCACCTCCAGAGAACGAACTGAAAAATAGAAGTACACATAGTATGGTTTTACACACATATATGTGTGTATATGTATATACATATATATATATATATATACATAACATATATGTGTGTATCTGTATCAAATGGTAGCCTACTCTAGTGTGGGGTAGGGAGGGAGCAAAGGAGGGAGATAGTTTAGTACTTAACATGTAAAAAAAAAGTAAATTAGATTAAATAAAGAAATTTTAATATACTGGGACAGTCATACTTTAATACCCAGTGACATCAATGTAAAGATAGACATGAGAAGATACTGAAAAGTATATTGAAAAATGTAGCTCAATATCAAGAAACATGAGACTAAAAACTTAGACTACACTAGAAGCTTCATGACAATATATCATGTAATTTCCATAAGGAGAGATTGGGAAGTTACTGAACATGGTAAAAATTGAATGATAATATTACAACAATGAAATTAGTTGTATCTTATCAGCTAGGAAATGGCTAGTTACAATTGTGGGAATTACTTATGAATCAACTATCAGTATAAATCAGGCAATTGACTTATTAAGAAGGCTCCAAAAGAATGCATGGAACCTTTAGTTTTGTATGAAGCCCTACAGAACCATTTTACTTACTTCATTGTTGTATGCCTTTAAAACCTGTGCCATGTCAGAAAATTGAACCACTTCCATTTACATTGTCTCAGGAAGATTCCGAAGATCACTTGGCAAGATAAGGTAATGGACACTGAGGTTCTCTCTCAAGCCGAACTGCCAAGCATTCAAACTCCATTGCAGAAACTGGAATTCCAATGGGCTGGTCACATAACCTGAAGGCCAAATGTATGTTTATCTAAAAGACTATTTTATGGACAACTTGCACAAGTCAAGTACTCACGTGGAGGTCCGAAGAAGTGATTCAAGGACACTCTCAAGGTCTCTGTGAAGAACATTGGAATCAGTTATGAGACATGAAAGACACTGGCACAAGACAACCCAGCATGGGATGCCTTAATCAAAGATAGTGCTGTGCTCTATGAGCAAAGCAGATTTGCAGTAGCACAAAGAAAACATGAAATGTGCAAATAAATCTAATGATATCTCCATCCCAAATATTCAAATGAACTATTTGTTCCTGACTTACTGGACTGATCAGCCACATTAGAACACATTGTACCTTGACCCCAACATCACCATGTCATTGGACCTCTTTGAGCATGGAGGATAACAACAACAAAAATATAAGCTGCTGATTTCCCAAAATGGTAATTGGATAAAGGAGCAGACATTGACAAGGTTGTCTTGCCAGCTCCAGATACCTGACCTTGCTTCACTCCAGCTATCTTCCTGCCATGCCCCTATATGACAACATGTCCCCTTCTCCCCATCTAGCATCTAACATCTTGCTCTAGGATTAATAATCAAATTAATTCTACTGATTGCTTCTGAAAAGTATCTGTCCTATTGCTCCATAAAGCATCCTTGTGACACGCCCCCTCAAGAAAAAAATGCCCTTCTCTAGCCACTACTTTGCTCTATTTGTTGTCTCCTCCATTAAAACATAAGCCATTTGAAGGGTTTTATCTCTGTCTTTTATATTTGCATCTCCTATGCCTAGCACAATGCATTGTCCACAATAGACACTTAATAAATGTCTTGTCACTCATTTAGAGTGGTGATTTCATGCTTGCCTAGACTCCCTAAGTTGGCCTCCCCCATGTGGAAGAAAGGAAATTGAGTCCAAAAGACTAGAGTATGGGAACATCCATGCATATTCTGCACTGGCTTACCATGTGGTTGGGAACCATGTTTTTTCATTGTCCATGTAGTAAGAAATGTGGGCTTGACTGAGCAATGTCAGGAGTTTTTGCTACATTCCTATCTGAGAACACCTTCATTCACACTATGCAATAGTTGGAGAGAACACTAAGAGGCATCTCTTCTCCCTTCACATTAAGCCATGAAGTCCCCTGAAAAGGGCTTTGGCCTTTTCCATTTTAGGTGCATGGCAAGGAAAATCTCTAATTTGTCCTAAGACTGTGAACCGTAGTGTTCCAGAAGTCTGGGAATCCAGGCCAGATATTAGAGCAGGACAAGCTGCTGTGTTCTGAGGAGCTCAAATCCAAGGACACTAGCTCAGCAGCTTTGGATGTCTATTTGGTAAAGCTCATGCTATGTAGTAACTGAGCTAAATAATGAGTCTACTCTCTTCTTCCTCCTATCAAACCATCTTCCACTACCTCCCAGGAAAAGGTAGTATAGTAAAGATTATGCCCCCAAAGGGCTGAATGAAATGTTTATATGTTCTTGCTATGTATATGAGTAAATATCCCTTTGTAAAAGCTCATCTGATGATGTTGTTAAGTGGAATTGGGGTACTAGTCACTGAACCCCTAAAATGAAATTAACACAACTGGTGGATTCTTAAGCCAGTAGAAAAAAAACTTCTCAACACCTTCAGGGTACCAGAGAACACCGTGGAAGAAAATTAAAAAGGCCTGGTCCTCTGAAAGTACAACCTAGACAAACAATATTATAAATTCAGTCATTCATCTCAAAATTTCCCATGAAAGTTTAATAGAAGAGCCTAAAAGATCTTTGAAACCATTTCAGTTAGCAACACTCAGTTTTCTTGCCAAACAGAGATATATGGCAGACAGAGGCAATGCCAAATGAGAGCACAGAGTCATTCAGAAAACCATATGTAGGAGAATAATGGAAGATTGTGAACAATGTTACTTAATAAAACAGTGAGCCCACATGTACAGAAATAAGTTTGTAGAAAGCTTGATGTGAGAGATAATTAAACCAGGTCATACCAAGAGCATTTAAGTCATCCTTAAAGTAGAAAGAAGACAAAGAGATGGAAAAAATTGAAAACATCTGTCATGCATGACATATTTGCATGACACATTATGTCCTTTATTAATGACAATGAAGCTACGATACTTGGACTCAACATCAGAGTTTCCAGCATATTACATGAAGAAATGGAGACAGCCTTAAAGAAATACAATGGAGGGAGAGCACCTGGACCAAATCAATTAAATGAGGGGGCAACACAATTTTGAAGGCATATTGAAGAATCAATTCTTTTTTTTTCAAATCCACCTCTTTGTTTTATTTTTTCTTTAAAAAAAAAGGTAGCCACTCAAAGTCTCCCTCTCTTAGCCATGTACAGCATGCAATACAGTTTTTTTAAATAGGAGAGGTTCATTTCTTTAATACCTATTTCTGTTGTTTTGTGATTTGTTTAAACACCACAATGTGTGGGAGAATCTCTAATATATCACTGGACAGCTGGACTTGGCTGGTAGAAAACAGGATGGATGGACAATCAGGCAGGATGGACAGGAGCAGAGTTGGCGCTGGAGTGGAGATTTCATTTGCCTGGGGAAGGACTGGTTGAAGGAATGGGATGTGTCCATGTTGAGGAGATGCAGAGAAGAAATGGCCAGGGATGCTTCACTGGCCCATGGAGCCCCCAAGACAGGATGCTTTCCAGGCCCTGGCCCTGGGGTTGGAGGAAGGTCACTGCTGTTTGCAAGCTGACAGCTCGCGGATCTTGCTGCTGGCAGAGGAGGCCTTGTGGGAGAGGTTGGAGGAGGCACTGACCCTCCACTCATCTTTGGCTTTGGTGCTCAGCTACTCGAGGAATTAGTTCTTAAGATGTATAAAAAAGGGAAGGTCCCAGATGCTTGGAAAGAGTAATTTACTCAGAAAAAGACATCTGAGAGAAAAACCATCCCTTTCAACCCATATGTGTATCCTCTTATATCTACAAAAACCTATGAGAGAATAGTAATAATTATATATACATATACATGTATCTATATGCATATGTGTGTATACATGTGCACATATGTATATGTGTGTATATGTATATACATACATATATATGGTATTATTGATGAAAATTTGAGAAAACTTTGAGCAAGTTGCTTACCTCTCAAGGCCCCCAATAAATACTCTAAAATTTTAAGTTTCATAGCAGATAACACTCCCTATGAAGAGTTCCCTGCACCAATGATATCATAAGCCCACTCTAAATAAAAAGAAAAGAAAATCTGAGAAGCAAACAACTTTAAGAGATGCCATCATACAGCAGACCAAAGTTTTCATTTAGTCAATTAACTGAAAAATAAAGATAATACAGGGTTTCTCTTTGTTTTCTTATTATTGACTATAACAAAGTTTGATTAATAAAAAAGTAATGCATCCTTAAATTCTCTCTTCCAGAGAGCTGTATCCTGTATATATGTCAAGATAATACTAGATTTCTTAAAAGTTGTGAAAAGAGAGATAACTTAATTCAACAATATTCTGATTATTAATATTAGTAAAAGGATAAAAAAGGTGATGTATAATTACAGAGTATGTTTACCTCCCTCAAAATCAACCCATCAACAGATATTTATATAGGATATTTACCCTAATAGGTGCCAAGCATTATGCTAAGTAATAGGAAATACCATACAAGACATCCAAATGGAAGAGGGGTTTCCTGTAAATGGTAATGACGAGGGGAATGGCAATAGGTTTTACAGGGGCTCTGAGGACCAGAGTCCCTGAGTCTGGAAGGAATTCACTAGGCTCAAGCAATCTTGAAGTTAGGATTGTTTATTATTACACTTTATAGTGGGCAGGAATTCTTAGGGGACCTGCAAACTTAAAGAATTCACAGGTATACTTTTAAGGAGTCAAGACAGTAAATCAGATGTCAATTATGCTAACTAGGTGAGTAATGGTGGGATTAGGGAAGAGTTAAGGAGTGGTCAGTGTTTAAAGGGACATGAACTTTTAATATCAACTGTGCAGGCATATTACCTATAATTCACTGGGAAATAACCCAAGGGGAGGCTACTTGGAGGTGTGGTTTTAAGCTTGAAACATCACTAAGTCAGCTAATGATCAGGGCTGACTGAGAAGTGCCTAATCTTCCACCCATCAGTGTCATGTTTGACAAGATGGATATTGGGAACCAAGGCTAATGGAGACTCAGTATGTGTATAATTGGCTAAGGAGTTAACCTATAGATAGTGCACTGAAGGATTCATAGATGCAGCTGGCCACTATACTAGGGGGAAATAACATTTGCGTAAACTAAAATGTTTATACATGGTTTAATGAAGGATTCATAGGTGTAGTTTGTTATTGTTCCAAGCAAAGATAAACAATTCACGAGTTGTTGCTGGGCAGAGTGCTGGCAGGGGAAAGGGACAGAGCTAATGCTCTGAGGCTGGTGGGGGGAGAGGGGTGAGAATGTGACTTTACAGACTGGTTTTACAAATTGATTTTACAAACTGATGTTACAAACTCATATTACAAACTGATACTACAGACTGATGTTACAAACATAGACTGATGTTACAAACATAGATCCCAAACACCCCATCAGTAAGGTCCTCCAAGTGTTCCTATTTACAAATTACATTTATCTAATTTCATCAAGACCTAGAATACTGCACATCTTTCTAAATTATATTTACAATCACTGAAAGAAAATTGGCCTAAAATTCACATGGGAAAACCAAAATGGATGAAGAATGTTTATTTTCCAAACTATGACATGGAGTTAGATTATAGCACGTTGGTCTTGCTTAATTTCTTAATGTTTTTTTAAACAATAAAAACAATATCATAAAGATAAACACCTTTGAAAAACTCTGATCAATAAAATAACTCAACCGCAATTGCAGAAGACTCATGATGAAACATGCTATGGGTAGAGAACTGATAGTCTTGGAGTGCAATGGAAGTTTTTTCCCCTCTTTTTTTTCTCACTGGTATTTCAAAACATATCTTTAAGAGAAACCAGGGATGGACAATGAGCTGAGCCCAAGGAAGAAGAAAGTGGGGTATATGACTTTGGGCAAATTGTTCATCCTATTCAATAACCACAAATTTGTATGTGAAACAAAAACACTGGTTTTAAACCCTGATATCCTTCTGGTTATGTAATTCATCTGCAAATCCTGAAACATATTGATCATTTTTGTGACTTGAATAGGAAAACTCTGAAGGGTCAAATGGGCAAATCATGTAAGCGACAATTGGCAATAGGAAGACCCATTAATTAAATTGAAGTGTATCACCAAAGATGAAAATATCATTAAAAAATTTCATGACCAGAGAAGGAGGTAGGTCAACCATGTAGCAAGTGCAAGGGAATAGCAAATGGTTAGCTTATGGGGTGCCCTGCACTCATATGACATTAAGAGAACTAGAGAGAGAGTCCTAGCAAGTTAAGTGGCACTCACTTTTTGATCTTATCAATTCCCATGGGTTCAACTATTCAGAGAATTCTCAAATCTATATATCCATCCCTAATCTATTCTCTCTCCAGAATTCCAGTCCTGTATCACTAATTGCCTTGTGGCAAACCAAATTGGAGTTCCAAAGGCATCTGAAACTCAACATGTCCAAAACAGAACTCGTTATCTTTCTCCTCAAACCCTCTTCCTAACTTTTCTGTTATTGCTGAAGGCAACATTATTCTTCCAGGCACCTAGTTCACAATTTCAGGGTAATTCTTGACTTTTTACTTACACATTCATACTTATCCAGTCTATTCTAAAATTGGTCATTTTTACTTTCACAATATATCTTTCATATGTTTCCTTCTCCCTACTCAACTAACTACTGCCCTTGTAAAAAGGACCTTATCACTTTCACTTGAACATAGCCTCCTTGTTGGCCTCCCAGCCTCAAATCTCTCCTGCTCCAGTCTCTTCCATTCAGCTGTGAAAGTGGTTTCCTCAAAGGAAGGTCCAACCATTTTGCTCCCCTACTCAACAAACTCAGGTGAATCTCTTTTACTTCCTGGATCAAACTTTAAATCATCTATTTGACATTTAAAGGGCTTTATAACCCAGCCCCTCCCTATCTATCCCCTGCACACACTGTACTCCTATTATACTTGCCTATTTGCTATTCTTCACACATTATGCTCCATCCATTTGTACTGATTTCTCCTCATGCCTGGAATGCACTCCCTCCTTGCTGCCACCTCCCATCTTTTCTGACCTCCTTCAAGGCAGCTTAAATTTTGCCTGCTATAGAAATCTTTGTCCATACTCTGCAATTCTTCCCATCCCAAACCCCTTCCCTCTGAAACTACTTTCTGTTTACATCATATCTATCTTATTTGCATGTTGTTATTTGCGAATTGTCTCTTCTTTAGTCAGGTATTGTATTTTAGGTTTTATATCCCCAAGATTTAGCATAGCACCTGGCACACAGAAATGTGGATTGTATGGGGGTGGTGGAGCAACTATGAGAGGACATGGACAAGATAAATAGGAAGGTCTTGGTCAGGTTGTAATCTTGAACCTTTTGAATTCTGGTGGGAATATCTACGTGGATGAATTTGCACTGAAGTATTGGAGAAGACAAAATGATCAGCTACTGAAGAAAGAGAGAGCAGTCATCATAACGGCTTCCAGGTGACCAATTTGTCCTGCACAACAGCTCTCAAAGATCATCTACTAAGGCGTAAAGGGATTGTGAAGCAGAGCAGTGAATGGAGGGCCCACCCTGACAAAAATCACAGATTCTCGATGTACTGAAATATTAAAATGTCTAAAAATCTAAATAAATGAGAAATTATTAAGTGCATAGCAGTAGTACACTATAAAATCAAACGAGGGAGCTCACTTTCAGATAGGGGTATCAAAGGAGGCTTCAGATAAGAAGTAGCATTTGAGCTTGGCCTTTAAAAGTCAGAAAAAATAGGATAATTTGCAAACAAGCTGCTCTTTAGATGTAGAGGGAACAAACACAATAATGACTGACACATTTTCCTTATAGACGGCACCTTGAATTATTTTTCTTTTCCAGAAGCAAGGGATGAATTTACACTGATTGAGCTACCCTTCTTGCCATCTGCTTTGTGACCACAGTATGCCTTTGACAGATGGCTAGTGTTTGGGATGTCATCTAGGACTGTAGAACACAGTGAAGCTAACAGGCCCAAAGGAGTAGAGGTGACCTTGGCCTCATCATCTTCAAGAAATCAGCTTCAGTGACCAGAATATGAACTCAAAGCTATCTTTGCCTGCCATATGATAACAGCAATAGCAATAACTGAGCTGGGGTTATAAGGATTTTTGACACCAGGGTTTAGACATCTGCCATTATTTGGACCTAAAATACAGAAAGCTAGAGGCCCGGGATTTCTAAAAATCTGGTTAGATTATGAACTTAAATGGTTCCTTAGTCTTTTTGATCCTGGCACATGTCTAACAAATAACAATGCCACTAATATTTATTTCAAAGATTACGTCTTGCAAAGCATATTCCTCACAACAATCTTATGAGGTAGATATTTTAAAATATTATTACTATATAGTATAAAAAGAAACCAATTCTCAGAGAGGTTAATTGATTTGCCTAGAGTTACACACCTAGTAAATGGTCAAGTTGAGACTTTCTAAAAACAACCAGATGACTCAATTAATAGAGCACTGGTTCTGGAGTCAGAAGGACCTGAATTTGATTCAAGTGTCAGACACTTATTAACTGGACAAATCTGTTGATTTCTTTCTGCCTCAGTTTCTTGTCCTGTAAAATGAGTATAATAATAGCACCTGAATCCTAGGATTATCATAAGGATGAAATTATATGCTATTTGTAAATTCCTTTGCAAATCTTAAGATTTAAATATTAATTAACCTTATAACATATAAATGCTAGATTAAAGAAGAAGAAACCAAGGCACAAAGAAATTAAGTGATTTGCCAAGAGTCACAAAGCTAATAAGTGGTCAAGCTGAAACCTCAATCTGGGTCTCCTAACAGATGAAGCCCAACCAACCTTAGACCAACTGACTCAAAAAGAGAATAGGCAGCGAAAGTGAACAAAGGCACTAGAATACAACGCTAACAGCTGATCCTTTCTTAATTAAAAATATTCTGAAAGGAAAGGGCAGTGAATTGAGAGGGAAAACTATCTTAGTGTAATAATAAAAAACCCTAAATGAAAGGTAGCTCCACAGATGCCTGGTCCTCACACATTACTTTGGACCTCCTAAAGCATAATTTTAAAAGAAATCATCTTTATTTTCTCAAGCCCGTATAGAAAAGAACAAATGTGTCTTCTATGACTTCAATGTATTTTTTGCTCTCTCATGGACTGGGAAGGGATGGGAGGGAGAGAATTTAGAATTCAAAATTCTTAAAGATGAATGTTAAACTTTTTAATGTAATTGGGACATATTTAACAGAATCAATAAAGTATACTTTTTTAAAAAAGAGAAACATACAGATATCATTAAAGACACTTTAAAAGAAAAGGAGATAGTTTTCTTGATACTCACCTTTAAATCTTAATTTCACCGATTTTTGAAAAGCCAAATGCGAAGTTATAATTGGATAGGGAAAGCTTGTGTTTATGAAAAGTTAATTCTTAACCAATATCACTTTGGATAACCATATGTAGAGGTAAACAAACCCAGATCAGGTAATGAAATGACATTGCTGTGTCAACAAACTAACAGTAAAACATGACAGGTTTACTTCTAGGTAACTTCAAGGCTAACTCATGGCTAAGACAATAAATTGAAGCATTTTGTTCACATAAAAACTGGCAAGTAAAGTGATACAGAAGTGATTTCAATTTTCTCCTACCTGTAATGCAGAGGCTAGAACACAGTCCTGGCTATGGGAAGGGACTGCAGATCCACACTGCACCAAGTGAGT
The DNA here is from genome assembly GCA_011680675.1 of Gymnobelideus leadbeateri. NCBI lineage: Eukaryota > Metazoa > Chordata > Mammalia > Diprotodontia > Petauridae > Gymnobelideus > Gymnobelideus leadbeateri. The sequence continues at coordinate 236,949 of WOXC01009184.1, read as the reverse complement.
ATTAGGATTTGTCAGTGCTTTCTTCCTGACTGAAAGGTAGATTTAAATATAGGGTTGCATTGTGGAGTGCCAGTGTTTCAAAGTCCCAGTGTTTCAAAAAAAAAAATCCTTCATTATTTTTTCAGTCTAAATTTAAACAGAATCTCCTCCTAAATGGAAATGTTCCAAAAATCCTTATATATTTGGGGAAAACATGAATAACAATTCACCAGTATAATTTAGGTTTACTTTGAATAAAAGGTATTTTGATGAACTCTCTTAATTGCTTCCCTTTTGCCTTGTGATTTATTCAAGTTTCATTTCTTGATAAATCATGTATAAGTCAAACTACAGTCCCTGTTCCTAGTGGTTGGTTACATGGTCTGCCTAAGAGTGCAACCTAACACGCCTTGCCCATGATCTTTCCTTTAACCTTCTTGTTACAGGGTCACCTTAACCTATCCAACCTTCTGCATTGTGTTTTCCATTTTGGAATAAGTGGAATATCTCTTACCCAAAATACAGAAAGGATTTACTTACAAGCTAATGGGATCAAAGATGCAGATTCTATTCTCTGTGTTAGAGAAATTTACTCAATGATCTCAATTTTCCTTAATAGTGTAGATATGACACAATCTATATTTTTATATGGGTTAAAATAGGGAAATTAAAAAAAAAACATTTGCCCAGCCAAAGACTAAATTGATAAACTTTCAGAATGTGAAATTTTCCTTTTAGTATAAGTAAATTTCCCAAATGTTAGATCACTGTACCACAATGATCCTTTGAAAAGAGCAATATATCTTTTATGAATGTGTGTCTTTTTAAAAAAAAATAATTAGTTTATTTTTAGTTTTCAGCATTCATTTCCACAACATTTTAAGTTCCAAATTTTTCCCCATCTCTTCCTCCCCCACCCCAAGATGGTGTGCATTCTGATTATCCCTTCCCCCTAATCTGCTCTCCCTTCTATCATGTCCCACCTTTTATTCCCTTCCCCCTTATTTTCTTGTTGCCTGTATATAATGTATATCTTCATACATAGGCTACTGGTTACACTTAAAAAATGTTCATCTTCCTATAGGAAAAATTGTTATTTGGTTTTTAACCTTCAGTTTAATAATCCATGGATAAAAATATTCAGAAGACAAAGCTTGAAAGATTCATAGGGATTCTCTAGAGGAGGGATTCTTTGTTTTTGTTTTTTGCTTTTTGGAGGGGGAGAGGGCAGGGCAATTGGGGTTAAGTGACTTGCCCAAGGCCACACAGCTAGTAAGTGGTAAGTGTCTGAGGTCTGATTTGAGGTCAGGTCTTCCTGACTCCAGGGCTGGTGCTGTATTAACTGTGCCACCTAGCCGCCCAAAGAGGAGGGATTCTTAACCCTCTGGGTATGTCATAGACCTCTTTGACAATCGATGAAAAAGTATAATTTCTTCTCAAAATATTTTAAAACAATTTAAGGAAATGCTCATTTTTAGTTAAAAGTTAGTGAAAATGAAGATGTGATTTTTTTTCCCATCCAAGTTTACAGACCCCTGTGATCTATCCATGGGTACCTGGAGGTCCATTAATCACAAATATGGAACAGATACTCTAGATGAATGCTCCTTTTTTATGTATATTGTTTAAGAAACCCTATTCCAGTATGGGTTGGACTAAATCTCAGGAACCCATATTATTATAATATCCTGTGGTTCTTGTCTAATCTCTCATTTAAAAAATATGCACCATTGATTAAAAAAAATCTACCATTGATCAAAAACCACCTCTTTGTAAGAATGATACTTCACAGTTAGATGATGACCTGATTTAGAGGTTCGACTTCATGTTTCCTATTACATTATGTGTCTTGTTACTTGGTATTGAGCTCTGTGAGCACAAGTATTATTTCTTATTCATTTTTTCTATTTTCCTTGGAATCCAGCAAAGTGTATTGCATAGACCAGGAGATGGATAAATGTTTGGATGAATGAATAAAAAAGATGTATAGGAAAGCAAAAAAAAAATCAGCTAGTTTTATACTTTGGTGGTGGTTTCTCCCATATTACAGGAATTCTCTAACTGATGCTCTGTGGCCCTTTAATATTCACAATACATTTTGATGTAGTGGAGAAAACTTATGGCAATTCCCATAAAATCTCAGCTAGAAGTCTATAATTGGGACCTGTTGATTGACTAACTTTAAACTCTGATTAACCAATAACATGTTAATCTAATCTAATTTATGAGAGGATTAACAGGAGAGAAGGATGGAGAAACCCTGTGGATAATGGGCTTTTCTGAACAGGAATGGAGGAAAGAAGCAATATTAGAAAGAAGAAAATAAAATGCTAAAATCACAAGACTGGTATTTGTGGTAACCCAGAGGTCAATCAATGAATCCCTAAGTATTTAGCCAGTGCCAAGCAATTACACTTCCTAAGTACTCTTGTGGATGATTAAAAGACACAGATTGCCTTTCCCACATAGAGTTTGTCCCAAACTGGCTGGATGCTTATAGTAGCTCTCTTTTCCTGGTCCTGTTTTTGTGGAAGTGTTCTAGTACAGGGGATCTTAACCTTTTTTTTTTACATCATGGCAGTCTGATGAAGTCTGTGGCTCTTTTCTCAGAATAACAATTTTAAACAATTGAAGGAAATGCTAAAATTCAGTTAAAGGTTAATTAAAATAAAGATGTAATTTTTTTCCTGATGAAGTTTATCAATTCCCTGAAATCTCCGGGTTAAGAATTTGGTTTGGAGGGGCGGCCGGGTGGTGCAGTGAGTAGAGTGCCGGCCCTGGAGTCAGAAGGACCTGAGTTTGGTTCCAGTCTCAGACACTTAACACACACAAACAAAAAAACCTAGCCATGTGACCTTGGGCAAGTTACTTAACCCCAATTGCCCTCCAAAAAGCAAACAAACAAACAAACAAACAAAAGAATCTGGTTTGGAGAAACTTTGAGAGATGTTCAAGGGAGGAGAGAAAATCTGAAGCTTCAACAATAGAGCTCTCCCATAGCAGTTTTGTTTGCAAAGTGAACCATGAGAGTTTTCCAGGTGGTTTGTGGATAGAATGACCTGATTTTCTAGAAGAGTTTTGATTTCAAGAAAATAATAAATCAAACCAGGTGTCCTGATTTTAGGTTCAGGAAATACAGTTATTCAGTCCTTGGGCTAAAGAATAGGGACTCTACATATAACTACAGCATCTCATATGACATAGAAGTTCTTTTGGCAAAAGGAAAAGGTATGTGCATGTATCAGTGTGAGTGAGTGAGTGAGTGAGTGAGTGTGTGTGTGTGTGTGTGTGTGTGTGTGTGTGTTTATAAAAAGGTAAGATTTAGAATTGGTCAAGTAGTCACAGAAGTAGCAAGTATGAAAATTTGAACCCAAGACTTCTGGCTTTAAATCTAGCATTCTTTACACTCCCTTGGTAATTCTTCCATTTGATATGCATGTATTTGGAGAATTATGCCTGGGAAGGCTCTATATTTCTCTTTGTATGTATACATGCATGTGGATTGCAATAAATTCTCTCTACCATGTCTTTATTACAACTCAGTAAACTGTTAATGGATTTTTGTTGGGAAGATAACAACTTCATTTTCAGAAGAGAAGGGAGTGGAAAGGAAGGAGAGAGTATACATTAACATTTATATCTGCACGTGTACACATGTATGTATATATGTATTTACATATTTATGTATATATGTGTATCTATATATAGTATATTTTGACTCACTGAAATAAATCAGGGAATTGAAAAATTTTGAGAAACACTATCTAGTCTTTTCTTTATATTTCCTTCAGGGATCATGGCTCCTTGTCAGTGACTTCAGTGTTTTACATGTCTTTTTTTCTTTTCTTTTTTTAATTAATTCATTAGTTTAGTTTCAGTTAACAAGATTCAATTCCATAGTTCCTTGATTTTCAAGTTTTACATGTTTTTATGAGAATATTTACAAAAAACTTTTATTAATTGATCATAAGAAATCTATAATCCAAGAGAATATTTTATCCTATTTTCTATATTATTACTAATATAAAAAGAAAAACAAGGAAGATTTTTTTTCTGTTTCTTCTTTTTTCATTAGGTAAAATATAAAAAAAAAATCATCCAAAGTAATTAAACCTTTTTTTGTGACGATTTTCCCCAACTCTAGAAAAATGATTTAAATTTATTCTCCTTCTGCTTATAATTATAAAAATATTTTAATACGTATAGCATATGTAAAAATGACAATATGACAGTGCATGGAGGGTTGGTTAACATAGAAGTCAGAAAATCCTGTGATCAAATCCTGCCTCTCACACATACTGACTTCACAACAACCTCTCAGTGACTTTAGACAATTCTCCCAAACTAAGTTACAAGTGAGTTGTTATTCTGCATTGGTGGAATTTCCATCCTAGGATATTCTACACTGTTAAAATCTCAGGTTGAACTACAAAACAAACAAAAACAAAACACTGTACCACAATATGATTCTTTCTCTTTAAGGTAGAAGAGATACTTGACAAGAAATAATATTTCAGTTATTTTGGTCCAGATATCACTTTGAGGTCTAGATCAAAGAATACGACTATGAAATAAAGTTGTCTAGTGTTTCTAGGACCCTGAAACCACTTGCTTGTCTCTCTTGTCCCACAAGAGTATATTAAACTTACCAGTAGCTTTTTTTCCCAACAACTTGGAAATGCCAATGTGACCTTACTAATAGAAGATCAATCCAACAGGAAACGAAAATTCACTTTGTTTCTGAGGACAAAATACTAGTAATTTCAAGAAACTAAGGATTTTTATTTTAATTATTTCATACCTTAAATTCACTCATGTAGTCCAGTAATACATGTTACATATAAAATCTTCCTATGGATTCTTTCTGAAATAACTAATAATAAAAACTCTAAGAAATTCTAATTCATGTCTAGCTATATCATTCATGTTTCTTCCTATTATTTCATGTTCTTATATAAGCTTTAGCAAAGTCATCCCCATCTCTGAGTCTACTCCCCTTTTGATAACTTAATTCCTAACAAAAGGAGTTCTATCAGTTGTGATGAATGCTAAAGTGTTCAGTAGAGACCTCTGCATAATTAATGATGCTGAAAATGAAGCTGAGATTATAGGTGGATAGAAGATACTTGTGGGGAAGGGACGTGGTGCAACGTTTCATCACATGTGCCTGAAAAATTAGTAGGGAATCCACTGTAACAAAAGAAATGGATAGAAATTTAATCACATTTTACTAGACTTTGTCACTTGTGCATGGTAATATATAATACAGATAATGGAATTCCATCCACAAAGCTCTTGTTCAATCAATGGGTCTGCCTTACCTGTCACCTTCATCAAAAGGAATTCCTACTGCCCAGTCCCATTAAGCTATAGGAGTCCAAAGATCAGGTACCTCTGAAGGATGTTTGTCTTCATTATCTTATTTGCTTTCCTCTTAGTCTGTAAATCAATATCACTAGGAAGAAACCACTTTTAGAGGTTATTCTTAGATGACATTACAACTATAAAAGAAGCATCTTTCCAACATTGGTTCAAATGGAAAATTCCCTATAACTTTGCAATGGATAAATGGTCAGGCTCAGTGTAATGAACCTTTTTGTGTGAACAGCTTACCTTGTGTGCTTTATATCCTAGGACATAAGGATTTTTTTTAAGTATTATCTTATTTCTTCAGCATGATTGGGATTTTAGTTCTAAGGGGAAATCATGAAAAAAGTAGGTTAGCATAAATCATTGTTCGTTCAAAGTATATACGATCACAGATCATAGTCTCAAGCTATTGAACCAAAATAGCTTTCGATTTACTTTTCCTGGAACGCCCTCTCTAGTCCTCCAACCTCAAGTTATAGTTGTAGAAATTCTACCTATCCCCTAGGACTCAGCTCAAATGCTACCTTCTCCTTGAAGAATGCCCTCGTCTCAGCCCTCACCAGAAATAAATTCTATCCTTTACCCTTTCATGACACTTTTCTTGTTACTCTCATATAGGACTCTTCCTCCTCCCCCCTTCTGTCCTGTATTTTATTTATTTGTTCACATCTTCCTTTCTTTAATGTCTTGGAAATTCCTTATTAGTACGAGCTATGTCTTATTCATCTTTTATCACCTATGGTGCTTTTCTCAGTGCCTTATAATAGCAGACACTCAATATACATTTGTTCAATTGAATTTAGTTGAATTGATTTTTACTTTATTGGTGCACTCAAATTAAAAACACACACAATAGCTTTCATGTTCATGTATACAGAAAGATATGTTGTCAAGATAGCAAAACAGACCACACAGTATAGTCAAACCCCTACTACTACCACCCATGTAACATGATTAACATGGGAATGTCTAACTGTGGTTTTATACTACCTCTGGTCATCCTCGAGTATTTCAAGGGGTTATGGGAAATTCTCACAAGATTGGGTTAATTCAAACAATATTTATCTGTATATCTATAACAATTGGGCAGATTTTAAAGGATTGTTGAATGTGGCATGTAAACCATATACATGTATATATAGGTGTGGGTGTATATATGAGATAATGTAATGGTAATGAAATTTGAAGCTCCCTTTTGTATTGCCAAACTGATAGGTACTTAGCACCTAGTTTCAAATTAAGCCTCTGTTAAAGAAACAGAAGGTATGATCCCCTGTTGTTGACATAACAGGAAGGGGTTGAATAGGGAGGAACTATGCCATATTTAAGGAAGAGCACAAGCTGAACAGGCAGAATTTCCTAGAGTAAGCATCATGGAGGCAGGGCAACTGCTGCTGGACTGAAGACTGAACTGAGAATTGAGAGGAACTGAGAAGAAGCATGAGAATTGAGAACTGAGACAGAATTTCTTGGCCACATGGAGGCTGGATAAAGTGATTTTGATTTTGAGAATAGAGCTTATGATGCTGAAGACTTCCAAGGCCCAGCCAGAGCTGCAGAAGACTGAGGAAGCATGTCTATGGTGTCAGTAGTTTGTATAAATGTTGTTGGGTTTTATTAATGTGTATACATGTTGTTGTGGTTTTGTTAAGCCTTGTCTTCTCAGGAACAGAGACTGTGAAGGATTTGAGATGGACTGGACACTGTGAGCCCCAATGTGGAGCAGGAACTGGACAAGGAGCTGGGAGCTAACCACCTTTGAACTCAGGTAGCAGGTGGTTAGATTTGTGTGGGAGCTGGGACCATGGAAGAGGAACCACGGGAGCTGAAAGCTTGCCCTGAGTCAAGATGAAAAGACCTCTTGGTGGGTACTGAGTAGTAACTGATGAAATTGATTGAGTAGTGACTGATGAAATAGGATACTGAGTAGTGACTGATGGAATTGTAAATTATGTGACCTAGGGGTGCATAGCTTTTGTACTTTGTGTTCCTTAAGGAGGCAAGCCTCATTAAGGATGATTGAATGACTGAGTTACTAAATGATTGTATTTTGTTGAAAACTATGACCACTTTAGTGAAAACTATGTGGCCATTTTAGTGATAAATGCTGTTTTTAATTTTAGTGATAACTCTTGAGTTGTGACATGGTAAATACTGTATTTTGATTTTCTGTGATAAGTTGTAACATTGTGAGTGCTGTGCCTTGATTTTCTGTGAATGTTTTGCTCTGATTTGTTATTGAATAAATAGAGAGCTCACTATACTATGTAATCAGAACCTTGAAAGCTGTTCACAGCAGCAGTCCTCTGGAAAGCTACTCGTGTTTGGCTTTACAGATAATTAGAATTGATCGATTCTTTTTAGTATTTCACAATATCTCTTGAAAAAATGTAACTCGACAGAGTATAAAACCAGACTTTAATGGCCACCTATTACATAAGTCAGCACTGGGGGGTTTTAATATATTTTACACTGTGTGAGTGTGTGTGTGCATGTGTGTGCCTCCAGAAGGCACTTTTTAGAGAAGAATTTAAAGTGGGGGAAAAAAGCAATATGATATTCCAATTTCAATATTATTGTATTTGCATATATAGACTATAGAGATTGAAGAAGCTGGGGATGGTGATAATTCTGAAGGTTTCAGAACATTAGTGCATAGTCTGCTTTGATGTTGTGAAGACTACTTGGAGATGTGACCATAGAAATGGTCACTAAGTGCTAGTATTAGGGGTAATAGTAATAATTGAAATGATAATTAGCATTTACTTTACAAATATTATCCCATTTTTATCTCCATAAAAACCCTGGCATGTAGGGGCTATAATTATCCCTATTTTTACAGATGAGGAATATGAAGCAGACAGAGATTAATTGGTTTGCCCAGGGTCACACAGCTAGTATGCATCTAATTTGATCTTAGGTATTCCTAACTCCAGGTCCAGTGTTCTATCTATTGCACTGGCTCATCTTTGTTGCTTAGGAAATTCTCTTCTCTAGCATCCCACTAGTCCTTTAATCTGTTTACAATGGAATCACACATTTAGATAGGAAAGGGACCTTTGAAGCTAGATTCCTTGCTTAGGGTAGTAACTGACAGGCACATTTTAAACCAACATTCATGCTAGCATGTGTTTTCTCCTCTTCTGACCTAGTACAAACCCATGGCAGGACCCTGTGACTTATCCCACAGTAGGTTAATGTTTTTCCCATGACCACAAAAAAGAAAAGGAAAAAAGTACTTCCTTTCCAGGCTACTCAGTTGAATACATTGAAACTGTGACTTTGGGAATCATTTGGAACTAGATATGAATGTTTCTAAAGAGAAAATTTCTATGTGACTAGAGTAAAGCAAACTGGCAAGGAATTTAAGAGAAAATTATGTGAGAGATAGTCTAGTGCACTTTGTAGAGGGATAGACTTGAAGTCAGAAAGATCTGGGTTTAAAATTCTGCCTTAAACACTAATTATGTGAATCTAGGAAAGTCATAGGATCATAAATTTAGAGCTTGATGTGATATGAGACAACATTTTAGTCCAATCCCCCTATTTTACAGATGAGGAACTAAGGCTTAGCGATATTAGGTGACTTGCTCAAAGTGAAGAACTAAGAAACAGAGCTAGGATTCAAATCATGGTCCTCTGACTCCAAATTCAGTTCTTTTTTCATTATTGTTGTTGTTGTTCAGTCATGGCCAACTCTTTGTGATCTTATTTGGGGTTTTCTTGGCAGAGATACTAGAGTGCTTTGCCATTCCGTTCTACAGCTGATTTTACAAATGAGGAAACTGAAGCAAACAGGATTAAATGACTTTCCCAAGGTCACACATCTGGTAAATGTCTGAGGTTGAATTTCAGCTCAGTTCTTCCTGACTCCAGGTCGAGATCTCTATCCACTGTGCCACCTATCTGAGCCTTCTAAAACGAGATAATTAGAATACCTAAATCGTACAGGGTTATTGTGAATATTAAATGAGATAATGTATATAGAGGACTTTGTGAATTTTAAAATATTATATAAATGTCAGCTTTTCTTAGTGTCTGCCAATTGAATTACTCCAAAAGAATTGAAGATAAGGAAGGGATCATGATAGGAATTAGGTATGTATTGTTCTCCTCACAGTGTCATCCTAATCATATCTTATTTTAGGTTTGGATGTGCTCACCAGAACATTTAGAGATTTCATTTACCTAGTAGAAAAATCTGGTCTTTCTCTTTAAATCCTCCACTTGTATCCTCCATGATGCTCAACATGAAAGTAGATTTTATTAAGGGGAAAAGAGAATTAGTCCTTGTAAAGAAATTGTGCTATGGAGTCAAATTTCCAAAATCTATTGTTCCTGAATTGGAATTATTGTTATATTTATTACTATTTCCATTAACTATGATAAAGTGTTGTTCTTTTTAAATATAAATTTATTTATTATTTTCAGTTTTCAACATTCACTTTTATAAATTTTGGGTTCCAATTTTTTTTCTCCCATCTCTCCTCTACCAAGAAAGCAAGCAATCTGATATATGCCATACATGTACAATCATATTAAACACATTTCCACATTAGTCATACTGTGAAAGAAAAATCAGAACTCAAGGGAAAAACCATAAGAAAGAACAAACAAAAAAGTGAAAACAGCATGCTTTGTTATGCGTTCAGACTCCACAGATCTTTCTTTGGATTTGGATAGCATTTTCAATCATGAGTCTTTGTAGTTGTCTTAAATCATCATACTACTGTGAAGAGCCAAGTCTATCAAAATTGATCATCACATAATGTTGCTGTTATTGTGTATAATGTTCTCCTGGTTCTGCTAACTTAACCCAGCATCACTTCATGTAAGTCTTTTCAGGCTTTTCTGAAATCCTCCTGCTCGTCATTTCTTTTTTGCACAATAGTATTATTCTATTACATTCATATGCCACAACTTGTTCAGCTATTCAACTGATGGACATTCCTTCAATCAAAGTTTGGTTCTTGTCCTACTAAGGAGTAAAGAAATCTAAGAAGATGTATATTTTCTTATTCTAAACATGTTATTATTTATGTGTTAGGAAATATAGTTTGCTATGATGGCAAGAAGATTGGCAAAGGCTACCAGTTTTGGCCCACTCCTTTTAGTGTTTCTAAATGTTTTTCTTAGGTTTATTGAAGATTCAAGGCACTTGAATTGACCTACCACAAGTTTAGGTCTTGAGGAGCAGAAATTGGCAAATGGAAACCAGTACAACTGTTTATACCCATTTGCAAAAATACCCAGTGATACTAAAGTAGGAAAGAGGAGACTGGAATTCAATCATTCTGTTAGGAGCAAGGGTAGGGCTGAGCATTCTCCTCTTTAGAAAGGTGAATTTGTATGTCTTTCAGTTGTCAATTAGCTTTATAGTTCTACCTGCATGAGACCTTGAGGCAGGCTAACAATGGGGCTAAAAATGTATAGTCTAACTTTTGTTTATGTTAACCCACACATTTACACTCTAAAATAGCTATGATATTTCCCTGTGGAAGAAGTAGCCACAAGTCAAAGTGACAGCAGTACAAAGTACCTATCTAAGCCTTAGTTTCCTCCTTTTAAAATGGAGATAATTAGATCACCTAAATCTTACAGGGTTATTGTGAATATTAAATGATATTATGTATATAGAGCACTTTGCAAACCTTAAAATGCTATTTAAATGTCAGATTTTATTAGTATCTGCCAGTTGAATTTCTCCAGAAGAGTTGAGGGTAGGGAAGGGATCATGATGGGAATTACCTATATATTGCTACATACATATAAATGGGGGGAAGATTCCAGAGTTGTAAAAAAACGACTGTTTGACTAAAATTGACTTTGTAGCTATAGATGATAGCTAAGAAAAAGGTGGAGTAGCTGAAGGGAGATGGAGTCTTATGGTAGAGGAAACGTCTAGGTGTTAATGCAAAGCAGATAGAACTGAAATGTCAATTCTTCCATCTCCTAGCGGGAGTTCTATATGTTTCTTTTTTTAAGGTATCCAGCCTCATACGCTTTTCCAGGTTAATAATTATATTGTGCATCCCACTAATTTGGTGATGGGGACTTAAAAATGGTTCCATTGCTTGACTTCTCTCTTTTATATATTATTTTCTTTCAATTTAGTGCTTTAATGTTTGCCTTCTTTTCCTTCTTATGGCCTGATTTTAAGTAGAATGGATAAGGGGCTGGATAGGGGCTTAAGCCATATATTAAACCCTGTATTCAACCTAGTAAGCCATGGAAATTTCAGAGTGAATGGGATATATGTGTTACATACGTGAAGTTGATTCTCTTGGCACGTAGAAAATTGGGGGGGGGGAAACTAATAAGCTATAGTCCTAAGGCTCGAATACATATAATAACATTTTTAGCTAGTGGGGAGAAATTTACCTTGATCCTTTTGATAGGAAGGTTCACATAAAGGAAAAGAAAACTGTTTAACTCCTCGAGAATTTTTGACTCTTAATACTTAAAGGGCCATAGGATAGCTTTTAAAGTATAAACAATCAAGTTTTTATTTTGAGCTATCTTAAAGACAGAAGTTAATTCATGCTGCTAATTTGAATATATCAGTCTGTACCAACTTTGAAAATGGCAGAAATGGTAGGGGGCAGCTGGGTGGTTCAGTGAATAGAGTACCAGCCCTGAAGTCAGGAGGACCTGAGTTCAAATCCAGACTCAGACACTTAATACTAGCCATATGACTTTGGGCAAGTCACTTAACCCCAATTGCCCTGCCTTCCTCCCTCCAAAAAGCAGCAAGGAAAGACAATAAAAGAAAAGACAAGACAAGACAAGACAAGAAAAGAAATGATGGCAGTTCATGCGGTGGTCTGGTTTAGAAGCTATGTACAGCATTTTGTCCTAACAAAGTTATCTGGATTTTAGGACATCTAATCCTAAGGATACAGTGCAATATAAAAAGCTAGAATATATCAAATCTGCACTCTGTAAAGGATTCATCATCTTTCTCCTTCCTTCCTAGGTACCACTGAACAGCTGGCTTCTCTTTAAAGCCTGCTGCTGAGTTGGTAGGGTCAAAGGAGATAGTATCTCAGGGGACTCCATGGCAACAAGGATTGAGAGATCTGTGACAGATGGGAAATATTTAGCCAGAGAAAGAGGGTGTGCTATTGGTACTTGACAAATAGTAAATAATTAATGATAGCAAAAATGATAATAACAAGGACACTAGGGGCTTGGCACGGTGCATCTTGCCCTAAGATGAAAAGAGAGAAATGTTTCCTTTCAGTGAAAAACACATAATAGAAACAAGTCACACTAAAAGCAAGGAAAATAGAGGCAACACAACCGAAGTATTAGAATACAAAAGGTTGGGGGTTTGTGGGTGCTTTTTTAATGCTGAGTTAGCCTTTTGTGTTGACTATAACTTTGCTCTTAGGACTTAAAAACAATACATTCAACTGAATGCTTTGTATCTGTTCATGTAAGTTTTTGTGGATTTTGCACATGAAAACTCTATTCACATAAACTAACTGGAAACAAAAAACCTGGGTGAATTACCAAAAGTTCTGGTCATTTAAGAAAAAAAACTAATTAAAATCAAACAATTGTAAAGTACTAGGTAAGTTTTTAGATAATAAAATAGCATTCATCTGGGCTTTTAAAAATTATATAAATAGACAACACTGTATAGATACACCTGGCTAGGAATGAAGTGTGTGTGTGTGTGTGTGTGTGTGTGTGTGTGTGTGTGTGTGTGTGTGTAATTTGAGGGGTTTGTGGGGAGGAAGGAGTAATAGAACATAAGATTTCAGTAGGCAGTTGGGTTCCGGGTTCTTTAACTTAGTTAGACAATATACATATACCTACTAATGATCTATTTGTGGATAAACAGCAGCATTCAAGAACATATGCATACTGGATGTCAGTTTCAAGGTGATAGAGCTTTTTTGTGTGACTTTGCAATGTCATTTTTGTGGTTTTAAAGTACAAAATTTTATTCCTATGATGATTTCAGTGATGAAAATTGGAGTCATCAAGGAATTCACAAAAGAGACTGAACTCAGAGTCTAAAGGAGCTGCAGTTTCAACTAGGCTAAGTCTTGTGACTTGGTCTATGAGAATTTGTTCTCCTTTGTAAAATAGGGAAATGATACCTGCCCCAAAAGGTCATCTAGTGAAAAATCGATTTCAAAGTAAAATTTTGAAGACTCAATTCAGCTCAGCAAGAATTTAAAATATCTATTCTGTGTGGAAGCATTTGTTTAATCATTTGCAGTTGTGTCCAACTCTTCGTGAACCCATTTGGGTTTTCTTGGCAAAGATATTGAAGTGGTTTGCCATTTCCTTCTCCAGTTCATTTTACATATGAGGAAATGAAGGCAAACAAGATTAAGTGAATTGCTCAAGGTCACATAGCTAGTAAGTGTCTGAGGCTGGATTTGAACTCAGGAAGATAAATCTTCCTGACTCCAGGCCTAATGCTCTATCCACTGTGTCACCAAGTGGCCCTCATAGAAACTCTGGAAAGAGATATATTTAATTTTTGCATATATAGCATTTTGAATGCAAAAGAACTTCGACAGCAATAATGATTATATAAATGCAAGATATATTTTTATTATTATTATTATTTCCCAGGATAAAATAGAAAGCATTTTCTGACTTAAACTTGTTATTTGAGCTAATGATATAAACAGTAATTTTTTCCCCCATACATAATGATCCTGAAAGGAAAGTAAAGAGAAGGAGATTTGGACACTGTGTCAGCTGACCTTGTCAGCCCTCAGTTCCTTCATCTATAAATTTAGAAAGAGTAACCCAATTATATTTTGCTTTTCAATGAATAAAATATTTTTCTCTCCCTCCCTATTTCCATGCTGGGGAAAAAGAAAAACAAAATCTTTATAACAAATATACATAGTCAAACAATACAAATTCCCACAGCGTCTATGTTGAAAAATATATATGTCTCATTCTGCATAGGAGTCAAACAATACAAATTCCTGCAGTGTTCATGCTGATGTGTATGTGCTGTGTGTGTGTGTGTGTGTGTGTGTGTGTGTGTGTGTATTTGTCTCATTCTGCACAGGAGTCCAACAGCTCTCTGTCAGGAGGTGGGTAGCATGTTTCATCATTGTTCCTCTGTAATCATGGTTGGTCATTTCATTGATCGGAGATTTTGCCTTTCGAAGTAGTTTGTTTTTGCAATGTTGCTATATAAAGTGCTGGTTCTGCCCACTTCATTCTGTCTCAGTTTATACACAGTTTGTACTTGCCAAGCATCTCTCAAACAGCTCTGTTCATTATTTCTTATAACAGTAATGTTCCATTACATTCATATATCATAATTTGTTCAGTTATTCCCCAATTGATGGATATCCCCCTTGTTTCTGAGTCTTTGCTGGTTACAAAAAGAGGTACATTTCTGCACATAAGCATTTTCCTTTCTTTCTTTTTTAAAACTCTCTTTGTTATATAGCCATGGTAGTGATATTGCTGGGTTAAAGGATATGCATAGTTTAATAAATTCTGGTGGCACGGTTGCACATTACTTTCCAGAATGGTTTGGACAAGATTATCTCAAAGGTCCCCTTCAGCTCCAATATTCTTTTATTCTCAGTAGACTGTGATACAAATTCTCTTTTGAAATCACCAGCAACTATACATTTCAACAATGCTGCCATTATGATATGGGAAAACAAGCAAAAATCTGCTACTTTGGCAGAAGAAGCAGAAGGAGGAAGAACAAGGAAGAAAATTGAAAAGAAAAGAAGATGAAACTAGTTAGGATAAAATCAAAGAAAATATAAAATTTGGGAAATAAATATTTGGGAATGAGATTATCAGAGGGAAATGCAAGATTAGAAGAAAAAACATCACAAGGAAAGGTTGGGACAAAAATAATTTTTTAAAAAGATGACATGTTTAGGTATATTTATTTTCTCATGTGCTCCTTCCAACAACTGTGAAGTTAGTGCTATTGTCTCTCTTTTACAGACGAAGAAACTGAGGCTAATAGAAAAGTGACTTGGTTGGGCTCCTGCAACTAGTAAATATGTTCTAAGATAGGAATCAAACTTGGCTCTTCCTAACTCAATCAGACATTCTATCTACTACATCATAAGCTGCCTAGTAAACAAGAAGGGTTGGGGAGAAATATAGGCAAACATTAACAATGGAATTACATTATGGAATGAGTTTTTCAAAGGACCTGGATATCTTAGCTGAATATTGGTTATGCTTTTCTACTTCAAACTGTAAGCACTTCTTTCTCAGTCCCTTTCCTTTCTCTTCATCACATTTCTAATCTTGTTTTCTTTCTCCTTTATCTCAGTCTTTTTTCTCTCATATTTTTCCCTCTTCAGTCTATAAGTCAGTAAAGGCCTGTTGTCAGGTCTTTCCCTCTTCTCAAATTACCTTATATTTATTTATGTGTACTTATTCTTCTCTAAACCTTGTTGAATTTAGTCTTTGAAATCAGGTTCTACATTTTCCCCCCTTCACATACCCTGGGTCTCACATGATGCTTTGCACATAGCAGTATATGATTATTGAATATTTGTTGAATAGAATTCGGTTTTGAGACCTGAAAGGCTAAGGAAGCTTCCTTGTTTCCTTGATTTAAATACAATTTTTTCCCTACACAGAGAGATTTCTATTGTTGGCTCCTATAGTAGTAATTAACTGTCTATGCCATGCATCTTAGCTTCTATCATTGGCACATGAAGTTGTGAAGCTGCGTTTCCTCTCTGGGATCTCTCCCTAAAACTTCAACTCATAGCTTTAGGTCCCACATATGAATAGCGAGAAAAATAAATACAAAACATTCCTCCAAAAAACCCAGGACATACTTACTTACCAGTACACATAAGAGCCATGGACAGAGAGGGGACATTAACAAAAAGCACAACAATAGTAAGGAAAACATAGAGAAGATAAATAACCAAAGTAACTTACAATAGGGCCACAATTTCTTTTCTCTCTCTTGAACAGTCATCACTGATGGACAACGTTCTCTCTGCTGCTAGCCCCAGCTTTTCTACTATTGGATTAGGCTAGTTCCTCAAAAGCTGTCTTGTCTTAGCTATACTTTCTTGACAGAAAGGCTCCACTATTAATATGGTGGAATGTTCTTCTGCTCAAGTTGGCTAATTCCTGTATGAAAGTGATAGATTCTGACAATTCCAACTTAATGTTTAACTAAAACCCTCAGCTGGGGTCATGGGGTCCTTTTCCAGAAAGGTGCTGAGACCCTTAACCCTAGTGTCAGCAGAAACCTTTCTAGTCCTATTTTTACAACTATGTTCTAAAGGGTTTTTTTCCCCTAAACCTTTTGGGGAACAGATGACAGAACAGTATGATATAAACTCCTTTTAAACAATCCTTTCTGGTTTAGGTTTCCTCAGGGAAGAGACCTCAATATAACTTATGGTGACTACCCAATAATTTCCCAAATCTCCATTGCTAAAGGCTATGGCCATTTGTCCAATAATCAATAAATAGTTTAGGAGCTCAGAGTTCCTCAGTCTTTTAAAACTAATTTTTCCTGTTGGACTTATGTAAATAAGTAGCAAGGAAATGAAGTAATGAGGCAGTCTATGCCCTGGGGGAACTCATCATTCCCAGCTGTATTTTAGCTTTGCAAATCAGCCATTCAAAGCCAAATTGTATCTGTCACTGTCCCTTACAACCTATAAATTTGCCAAAGTCAGAAGGAAGCACACCATTACATGTATATGCAGGTATAGATTAGAAGCCCCACGTTACACGAGAGCAATTCCCAAACAGATTTTAAAAAAATAGATTGATCTATCTCCTTCTATATAAAATTAACATAAAAAAGTTTTCAAATCCAAAAGAAATGGAAAAACATCTGTTTCTAAACTTTTAAAAACAGGGGTGATTTTCTATTATGACAATGCACTCAGTGTTGGTTGAACTGCTTCCCTGTCACCACTGCTTTTCATATGAAGTTAATGTTGTGAAATGCAGTAAAGAAATACAACATAATGTGGTAGATTGCTGGGTTTGCCGAGCGGAATTTTTTTTTTTAATTTCAAGTGTTATCCATTCTCCTAATGTGGGACTTTGCTAAGAATTGAACATCATCTTCTCATCCTACTTTGTAGCTCTAAGATTTAATGCTTTGTTTAAGTCATGTTTACACATTTATTCTTTGTCTAGGCTCATTTTGATCCTTTTTTCTGCCCATATGATAAAGTGCATGTTATCCACAGGGAACATAATTTAATGTTTAATTTTAAAGACTAAGAAACTAATCTTTCTCCCCAATGGTTTTGAAACTGATTTATGTGCTGGTAGAAATTATGCCTATTTAACTTCTATGAATCTACTGATATGAATGGAAAACCAATTTTCCATTTTGTGAGCACAAATGAAGCCTTGAGCAGGGCTAGTTTGATGTTTGGGCATATTCAGTGATTCGCTTTTCCTCTGAAATCCCTTCCCTATCTCTTATCAAGTGTCTGAAATTCTACTATTTGAACTTCATTTCTTCATTCTGAATCCTTGATCTTAGTTAAAATGTAAGTCTAAATTACTAACAGTTGTACACTTTAGTGTGAATAAGTTTTCAGTCTCTTTTCACTCCAATCTATGCTCTGCACAAATTGAAAAAATAATCTTCCTGTAGCACGTCAGACCATGTCACTTTCCCCTCTAAGAGCTTTTAGTACTTCTCCATTGCCTCTAGGCTAACACAAACTCCTCAACTTGACTTTTAAAGCTCTTCACAAGATAGCTACAGCCTGCCTTTCCAGGTTAATGTCCTCTTGCTAACCTCCATGAATTCTAGGATTCTGGATCCTGAAGTCAGGAAGACCTGAGTTCAAACGTGACCTGAGATACTTATTAGCTATATGATGCTGGAAGTCATTTAACCTCTGTGTCAGTTTCCCTTAAGTGTAAAACAGCTATTTTTCAGGATTGTTGTGAGGATCAAATGAGATAATATATATAAAGCGCTTAGCAAAGTGCTTGCCATGTAGTAGGTACTATATAAATGCTTCTTCCCTTCCCTCCTTCTTTCCCTTAGAATCTCTGGCTTTTTTCAAAGTTTAACTCACGTGCCACACCTATAGGAAGCCTTTCCTGATGCCTCTGGGGTGGGGAACCTGTGGCCCCAAGGCCACAAGTGGCCATTTAGATCCTCAAGTGCATCCCTTTAACTGAATCCCAACCGCATAGAACAAATCCCCTTAATAAAAGGATTTGTTTGGTAAAACTTAGACTCAGTTAAAAGGCCATAGCTAAGGATCTAGAAGACCTCATGTGGCCTCCAGACCTCAGGTGCCCCACCCACCCTTGCAGCGCTCTCTTCCACTTTATTTATTTTTTTTTTTTTTGCATTTTGGAGGGCAATTGGGGTTAAGTAACTTGCCCAAGGTCACACGGCTAGGTTTTTGTTTGTGCGTGCATTAAGTGTCTGAGGCCAGATCCGAACTCAGGTCCTTCTGACTCCAGGGCCGGCGCTCTATTCACTGCGCCACCTAGCCGCCCCCTCTCTTCCACTTTAAATGATCATGAGTATTCTTATTTGTTTACAGGTTGAATCTTGCCTATAGACTATAAGCTCCTTAAGGACAGGGACTTTTGTCTTTGTATTTCCAGTGCTTCCTACAGTCCCATGCCAGTAGGGCAATTGGATTGGATTAGATATTTATAGGACTCCTCTATAGGTATTGGGAGGCACTATATGAATGCATTAGGAATTCTAGTGGTGGATAAAAGGATGCTGGGGGCCCTGAAGATAATCTTCCTCCTCTTTACAATATGAAAGGGCCCCAGCTCTGGTCCCAATTTTAATTCATCTTTCAACTTTGTAATGATTATAGTTATTCAAATAAAATTGAACTAACTCAATGAATGCTTTAATTTACTGTAATTATTGTTACATCAAATTTCTTCCCTTTAAAAATCCTGATAAACTCAGGATTATGAAATATTCAAAATTTGCTATCTCTTGCCTTTCTATATCAGACAGGAACAGTATTGTAATTCAACTTTACTCTTGATACACTATCCTTATAATCCTGGATGCTTCAGAAAATGTTATTGCTGAGGGCTTTTTATTTTGGTTCATTTTTTTAATGAAATGTCTTAGATTGTCAGAGTTGAGAACAAAGGGTGATAACCAGAAATCTACTGTGTCCAGGAAATAGCCAGCAAGCCTAGAGGAAATCACATAAGAGCCAATTGCTTCCCTGCCCCAACAGAAGAATTTACAAGAGGAGACAAGAACTGGCTTTGTACCAGGACCTTTTCATCACTATGACTGAGTGATCAATTACATTACCCTTCTCAGGGGCCATTTGAGATAGAAAAACAAATTAACCCCATAATTTTTAAATTATACCTCCCAGTCTCCACAAAAACACATCAATTCTGGTTGTGTTTTGGTACTGAAGCTCTAGCTTCCAATGTCTTCCTCTGACTGCCTCTAACTCCAGGGACTTGGAGATCTAATAAAATATTTTAAATAAAAATCCATATTTTAGGGGTTTCAGTCCTTTGTCAATAACTTTGGGAGACTGGTAAAGTGATGGTGAGTGTTTTAACTAGCTCTTCCTTGTTTCTTTGTGGTTTTATATTCTACCTTGTGGTAATAAGATGCTTCAACAATAGGAATTCTCTCCTGGGTTCAAGGACCTCTTTTGAAGTGGCCTTGTTTTTGTATTTTTCTTAGTTTTATAACATAGAAGAATTCTCTTGGTTGTAATTAGAAGAGGTCACATCCATTGTGACTTGTATCTTTCATGCTATTTGTTAACAGATTCTTATGATTCTATCAAGTACGCATGATTTCAGAAATCATCCATATTTTCAATAATAAAAGATTGAAATATTCCTTAATATATAGTCACTTTTGTGTTACTAGATAAGGTAAACTAAATATTCTGAACAACTGATTAGTTAACTCACATGTGAGAATGATTTTTCTCCTTTACCTATTTTATACAAAATGACTGGATATTGTGTTTTGTATTGTTCCATTCTTTTAGATCAGAAGAGAGAATTAATCTGAACATTCAATTTAATTAAATCATCCCAACTGAAATCTACTTAATAAATATTTATTATAGTACTATCATGTTTTCTCAGCTCTTTACCATGCATTGTAATTAATACTAAAGAAGTATAAGGCATGATCCCTGTCTTCAAACAATTTATAATTTAGTAGATTGAATGGATATTCTTTGGGGAAATAATTAAATAACAGTAGAAAGCACTATAGTATCCAATAACCAAAAAATGAATACTGGAACAGACAATAAATATCACAGAAATCTATTTTATGGGAACAAAATTTGTCTTTATTCAGTGTGGTGGAGTGGATAGAGTGCTGGACTTAGAGACAGGAAGACATAGCTTCAAGTCTTCCCTCTAAAACTTACGAACCATGACCCTGGGCAAGTGTATGTGCCTCAGACCCCCTACCCACCCCTCAGGGCTTATATACTAGGTCATGGATAGATTGATTTCTGTTGTGTGGAGAAAGTTCATATACAAGGCATTTTTAACACTGATGAAATTATAGATCCTGTATGAAAGTAGAATAGATGTGTATTATTCAAATCCAGTTAAGACTTAAAATAAGCTTTAATCCTGGCCCCCATAAAATAATATCATTAGATTTTTATCCAGTTATAAAACCCAACATCATAAACAAAATTTCATTAAACATCTTAGATATAAAGAATTTCATTTCATACTTTAACAAAACCAAGAAAATACAAAACATTGTTCTTGCATTCAAAGTGCTTAAATCTTATTGGAGAGACAAGATGTATAGATATGAAAAGACAGTTAATAGTAATACACAAGTCATTTAGCTCACATGAATGGTCCAGAAAATTAGTATTATAGGAAGACATTCAGAAGGGAGAGATATCACTGGGTACTGGGATAGTTAGGGAAGGCATAACAAAGTAGGAAGAGACTGAAGTCTCTTAATATAAGATGGCAAACGTCAGAACATTATGTTTATGTCAGCTTTAGACACACCCATTGGCTAATGTCCAGCAAGTTTGAGAAATCAGTAAGGTAGTCCCCAGCTTATAAATATGTTGTGTTCCAAAAATTTGATTGTATGTCAGTTGTTTGGAACTTGGAACAGATTTCCCCATACAAACAATGTTTTAAAAGTTGGTTGAGTTCCCAGACCAGCTCACAAAAGCCTATTTAACTCATTAGGTGGCTGAAATAGTACTTTTGTAGTCCTCAACTTTGAGCTCTGTAACTCTTCTGAGCCCTGAGCTCCTTTAAAGCTCCAATACTGAGTCCCTAATATCTCTGAGTGTCCCCCTCAAATATAGATTACTTCTGAACTATGGACATAAGAGGTCATGATTCATTAGCTTATGAGCTTGAGAATGGGGACTTTTTTCCTTTTCCTATCCTCAATACTTATCACAGTGCCTGACACAGAGTGGGCACTTAATAAATATTTATTCTCTGATTAAAAGCTGGACATTTCTCTCTCATATTATATTTGAGAGTTCTGAGTCAAAAAAAGGGAGGGGATGTCTTTGTCTTTAGTATTTCTATTTGTGAAGGGCTAAAGCTGGGCTCCTAACCTTGGGGAGGGCTTTGGTGGTAGAATGTCTCAACAATAAATGAAGATACAGCTAGAAGCATAGATGGTGGAAAAGGTCATCCAGTGTGGGTCAAAGTTCTGTAAGGAGGAGAGAGGGTAAAATCTATTGATATCTAGAGGGAGTTTGTCAGTAAAGTGTTATTCCTTAGACTAAGATTGATTGTATCTCCCATTGGGAAGACAGCAATTCTATTGGATGAGGTTTCTATGCTTCCAATGGTACAGGTTTTAACTCATCTGTTTCTTCTTATCCTTTGGGATTATTATTGGTATTGTCCCATAAATAATCCATACAGGATCCACCCAACATGATAAGGTCCCTCCTATGTGTCCTTTAATATCTCAGGGATGCTAGGACTCTCGTTATTCCCTTCTTTTTCTTTAAGACTGGCCCGCCACCGTGTTTAATCATACATATTTTGGATGATGTCTTTTATGCCACTTCTCATGCCCAATTCAAAGCTAGCCAGCTGTGAGCTCCTTGAGAACATGGACTGATGTGTTGTGTATGTTTTTTAAACCTTTTCTGTATCCCTAGTGTTTCACACAGTGGTTGGCACATAATAAGAACTTAATAAATGCTAGTTGACCAACTGATTAAATAGAGTGAATTTACAGATGAGGATTAGGAAAATATCCTCCCTTTCTTTTCCTTTTCCCTTCCATAGTGTATAGATGGTTTTCATTTTAAGGTTTTGATAAATGATATGCATATGCCTTGTTATTTAGTTAAAGATAGTAATTGATTAGCAGAGTTCTACCTTAGCCACATTGTATATACATAGACAGGTGTACACTCTGACTCATATAACCATCCCAACTTTATATAGGCTTGTAAGGCCAATAAAACATTTTCCTCATACAAACTCCACGAGGTGACACAAAATATCGCTGTTTCCATTATAAAGTTGGGGAAACCAGGGGCAGCTGGGTGGCATAGTGGATAAAGCACCAGCTAAGTTAAAATATGGCCTCGACACTTACTAATTGTGTGACCCTGAGCAAGTCACTTAACTCTGCCTCCAAAAAAATGGGGAAACCCAGGCTCAAAGATGTTAAATGATTAAGCTCTCCACTTAACTGGTTGATGTCACTACTGAAATTTGAAATCAGGTCTCCTGAACATAGATCCAGCAAACTTTTCATACTGTACCAGTAGGTTTTTAATTTTTACTAGACCCTTGGACACCTTCTTCTACAAATACCATGTATAAAAGAAATATGATTAAAAAATAAAAGAATAATAGCAAATTAGAAATAGATAAACTGTTTTTTTAATATATCATGTTGTTGTTCATCCTTCATTTTTGAAGAGGACCATATTTAAGACAGAAGAATAGAGATTCTCTAGGAGAGAAGGCTATTTATTTAAGATCCAAAATATATAGTACATGGATGATATGAAGAGGAAGCACACCAAAAGATGAGCACATGAAGATCTTATTACAATCCTGTGTCTGGCTGATGATATCATTTGTAATTGATCAAGATATAAGTAACACTGGTTTGCCTTTAATAATACTGCCTTTCAATATATGCCAAGGAGAGAAGAAGACAGGAGACTAAAGATATTTGAAATGACAAATCAGTTCATGACAACCATGGGCTACAGAAATCATTCTGCTACTGGTTCCCTTTATTGTAGAATGGCATGGTGAATGGGGAAGTGGCCTTTGAGTCAGCAGAAGCAGAGTCTAAGTCCTAGTCTTACCTAGAGTTTGGGTAGGTCCCTTATCCTCTTGTTGTTTTTTGTCCTTCATTCTTGAAGAGGACCATGATATTAGGGAGCTGATGCCATGACTTTCAAGTGAAATGGATTTAAGTTCGGGAGGGCTGTACAAAGTCACCTCTTCTCAAAGCCTCACTTCTCTTCCAGAGTCATATGGATCCAGTGGTGAGTTATAGATCTGGAGATGGCCTTGGATTCAGTGGGAGACCTTGGTCTTTTTTAAGTAAGGTCTTCAACAGGTCTCAGTTTGACTGAGAAAAGGGAAAAAAGGAATATAAATTTTGATGCTGAAACCTTTTTTTCCTTAAGGGCCACTCCTTAAACCCAAATCACTCTGGCTCTCATTGATTTACCAACAATAGGTCCCAGGTCACTCCCCACTTGGTCATTGTTTGGGTCCTGAATGATACAACGTAAGAGTCTCAGCCCTCAAAGATTTATATTCTAGAAGTAAAAGACTGCAAATATTTGGGGAGAGAGTTTTGGTTTGGGAAGTCACAGGGACAGTGAATGTAGTTCTATACAGTGTTGATTGATATGTCCTTTCTAAGACTAGTAGTGCTGATTTAATTATTGCTTCTAGAAGAATCTGGGAAAATGGGAGGAGTCTTGGGGGAATGTACTTGACAACATACCCAGAAAATGTCCAGAGTGCAGATATGGATCCAGCTAGAAATGGTTAACAGAATGATCTACATGACAATTTATATTTGGCTTTAATTCCAAGAAAAATTTTGTCTCTTCAGATGAATTTTGTATATTTTCTTTTAAAGCAATGAAAATTTTGTAATCTGCCTCCATTAGTTGACAGGCATATAAATGTCAAAATCTGTGCCCAGTTGTCAGAAAATCATAAAATGTCAGAGTAGTAAGGGAATTTGTCTTTACATAAAAATAAATTGAGACTCAAAAATGGAAATGGACTTGCTCATAGTTATACAATTAGTGAAGGAATCAGAACTAAAACCTAGGTTTCCTGATTGCAATATTCCTTTTCTAGTATTCTCTCTACCACACCATTAGAAGATAATTAGCTCACTTCAGGAGCCCTGTAATACCAACTCCCTCTGCTCATTTGCAATGGTCTCTGTTCTGTTTTTATTCTTACTTGTCCTATTTAATATATGGTTAATTTTGTAAGTGGACTCAAACTGTCCTTTGGCAAATAGGTAGAATATAAATTGAAAATAAGTCATAACTAGTTATAAACGATTTGGATTTAACTGTAACCAGGAATAATCCATAGCCCTTTCACTCCTCCAGTAGCATAAATAGAATAGAATCACCTTTATATAATATCCATGTTTAATTTAAAGTAACACGAGGTTTTATTAAACCAAACACATTTAAGATTCTTGAACCTGAAACTCTAGACAATTATGAGATTCCAATACCAAATGACTAAGGGATTCCAGAAAACAAAGACTATATGTACTTTAATGAAGCATGACAACATTTTAGAGAACATGATATAAATTGAGAAAAAGTACTACAAGCATACTTTATATTTGGTCAAATATATTTTTGTCTCTCAAGTAAACAGTTACTATTAAATATCATGAAATGTTTTCTTTGTATTAAATAGTATAATTACTTCCCAAGCCATGGGATTTTAGTGAGTGAGTCATTTTTTCTAATGAATTCCTTTCCTGCAACTCATATAAAATTTGAGCATCACATTTAGCTATTTATTTTTCTGATTCAAAGTATATGCCCCTTGGTGTAAATTCCTCAATTTAAAATAGTGAAATTGAAGTCATACAAAATAAATTGTTCAGGGTTCTTTTTGTATAAGTGTGCTTATATCACTAAAGCTTTATCAGCAAAAGCAACATTAAAGTTTATAACATCTTTTGGCTATTTATGCATTCTCCAGAAACTTTCCAGTGTATAATTATTAACACGTAGTAATGCCTAAATGTTAATTGCAAAATCCTTTAAGTGTTAACTGTTCTCTGGATCTGACAGCTATATATTTGGTTAAATTATATGTGCATGTCTCTACTAGAATCAATTGATAAGTGACCATTTACAACATTAAAAGCTTATTTCTTTTTGGCTGAATTTTTGTTCCACTTCTACAGAGAAAAAACAATGTCACTATTGAAGATTGAACCAAGTTAATGAACAAAATGTGGGGGAGGTAGTGGTTAACAAAGGGAAACTGAAGCTAGTACTTTATTTTTTCTGGCTTCCTCTCAAAACTGATTTCATGACCTCAAGAAAGTTACTTATGGCCCCTCTTTAAATTGTCTTACCTCTTTTTTAAATCTACTAAATTTGAGCAATTCTTTCTCAACCATGGTTGGATGTGTTTATGTTCTGAAGCTTTTGAATAATCTGGTATTGTTTTGGTATTAATCTGGTATATTTCTGGTCTGGAAATGTGGGAAATCCAACATTCTGAGGAAAAGGGGAAATATATAGCATGAGCATTTATTTCTCAATGGAGGAATGAAATTTCTTCTGGGAAACATTATTTGCAAGTGGTTGTTTGCAACTGTGGTGCTTTGTTGTATTGGTAAAAGGTTTTCCAAGCAAGTGACTGTCATGAGGCCATATGTAAATAATGACAAGAGGAACATACAAAATACCCCCTATAACATAATGGATACATAATCATCTAGCCACTGTTTGAATATCTCATCTCTTTTTAGCTGTAAACTGTCCCTTTTATATAGCTTTATTTTCAGAAGGTTTTTCTTTATATGATACTTCTCACCCCACCTTTTCCATGGAGCATACAAAGGGGAACTTTGAAACAAAATAAAATTAAACAAAACCCAAACTAAGCAAAACAAAAAAAACAAAAAATGAACATGCAAAGAAGATACATTTTTCCCAATTGTGTGTATAATTCATTCCTGGGCTGACTCCTCCTTCTCTTCCTCCTCCTCACCATTTGATTGCTGATATGGAAAAGTTAATCATACTGAGTGCTACACCAGGTAGAAGAGGTGGGGCCTTCTGGATGGCTAGTTGACTGGTAGCTTTTCTTGGCTTCTTTCTATGTTCCCAAAGTTGTAGCTTTGGTTTAGGTCAGAAATCAATGAATGTGAGAATAAAGGAATCATACTCCCCTCTTGAAGAGTCAGGTAACTTCAGAGTAAGAAACTCCAGGGAAAAATGCTGGTAAAAGGCAGAGATTAATCAAGATTGTCAGTCCCTGTGGCCTAAGCCAAGTGATACCTAGCTATTCATAGGTTAGACTCATAGACATATCAAGCCTACATTTAATTCTCTATAACTTCTACCTACTACTACTTTTTCTACCCACAGGGGCTAAGCAGAATACATCTATTCCATTTTCCAAATGGACAATCCCCTTCAGATAGATAGATAAATAAATGGATGGATAGATAGTCAACGATGTTCTCCTGAGAGAACTATTCTCCAAACTAAACATCCCTGGGTCCTCCAAATGCTTTCTATAGGATCTTTAGGCCCTTTCCTTTCTAGGGCCCCCTTCCATAGATGTTTTCCAGTTTAGTAATGTCTTTCCCAAAAGGTAGCATCTAAAATCAAGTATTTATGTGGCATTTATCATATGACTGACTTTATTCTAATCTTATAGAAATCCCAAGCAATATTATACATTGTCAAAAACTAAGAATAGATCAAAAAATTCAATTAATATAAAAGATATTTTGTATGTTGCCACAAACATTGTGTTTTTTTATTATTACTGACATCATTGAAGTATATTTAGCAAAAGAAACTCTGGCTCAAAGGGTAAGGGCATTTTACTTATTTGGCAGAATTCCAAAATACTATCCCAAATGGTCAGACTACTTCCCAGTTCTACCAACACAATATTTCTGTACCTTTTCTTGTACAACCCCTTCAATATTTGCTATTCCCATCTGTTGTCATCTTTGCTAAATTTCTAAGACTGAGGTGAAAATATAGAGTTGTGATGTATATTTCTTCTGATATTAATGATTTGGAAGAGTCTTTCATGTAGTTGTTAATAGTTTTCATTTTTTCTTTTGAGAAAGATTTATTCATATTCTTTTACCACATACATACTAGGAAATAGTTTTTGCTTTTAATTCTGGGTTAGTTCCCTGTATGCCTCAGGTATAAAACTTTTATTAGAGGTATTTGATGCAAAAGTTGTTTTTGCTTTTTCTGGTTGACCACTTCCTTTCTTACCCTAGTTGTGTTTAAAAAAATATTTAATGAAAAATAAAATTTCACTAAAAAATTAATGCTGTCCAAAATGCATAAAGAATAAGAATGTCAGAACATTACAAAGTATTATCTCCTGATTTGTTTTATTTATTTCTTTTTACAATCCTTACAAACTTTTGAAAGCACTCAGTAATACAAAGAATTTTAAGGTTTGTAAAATCTTTTTTCTGGTATTATGTGAATTGCTAATAGATGTGTGAGGCATTCTAGAGATTTACCAAACATCACATTGATGCCAAGAAGGCTTCAGGTCTTGTTTTGAATGTCAATGTTTTAAAATCCATAGCTTCAGAATTTTCACAGATCATGAAGATTTAGGTTCATCCACTCCCACTTATCCTTCATATGCTAAACCTTCTGAGCTCTATTAACTTCTGTCCTCCAGCCTGATTTCCCAACAGTACTTTCAGTGCTCTATTTCACAGTAGCTTTAATTTTAGTGGAAAGTTCTCTAAAGTTTATTTGTTTCCCTTTTTGTCTTCTTTTAAATCCACCATGTTCCCAACATACATTTTTTTTAAAACAATGTTAACTTATTTTTATTTTTCAACATTCACTCCCATAAGATTCTGAGTTCTAAATTTTCTCCATCTTCTTCACCTCCTCCATCTCCACGATGGTGTACAATCTGATAGAGATTCTACATATGCATTCATATTAAACATAGTTTCACATTAGTCATGTTGTAAAGAAGAATTAGAACAAATGGAGGGGAGCCACAAGAAAGAACAAACAGAATGAGAGTAAATATTTTGCTTCAATCTGCATTCAGACTCCATAGTTCTTTTTCTGGGTAGCATTTTCCATCATGGGTCTTTTGGAGTTGTCTTAGATCTTTGCATTGCTGAGAAGAACTAAGTCTGTCAAAGTTAGTCATCACCCAGTGTTGCTATAATTGTGTACAGTTCTCCTGGTTCTGCTCACTTTACTCAGAATTAGTTTAAATAAGTCCAGGTTTTTCTGAGGTCCACTTGCTCATCATCTCTTATGGAACAATAGTATTTCATTCCATTCATATACCACAACTTGTTCAGCCATTCTCTAATTGACAAAGTTAATCCTACTAATAAGAAAGGTAGAAGAATAACTGAGTGAAAACCCATTTATTAAGCATTAGGAAACTAGTGACAGCTAAGTGGCACAATGGATAGAGTGTCAAGCCTGGAGTCAGGAAGACCGGAGTTCAAATATAGCCTCAGATACTTACTAGTTGTATGACCTTGGCCAAGTCATTTAACCCAATTTGCCTCAGTTTCCTCAACTAACGGACATCCCCTCAATTTCCAATTTTTGCCCACCACAAAAATAGCTGCTATAAATATTTTTGTACGTGTGGGTCCTTTTCCCATTTTTATGATCTCTTTGGAATACAGACCTAGAAGTAATATTGCTGGGTCAAAGGGTATGCACAGTTTTATACTCCTTTGTTCATATCCAAATTGCTCTCCAGAATGGTTAGATCAATCTGCAACACCACTAACAATACATTAGTATTCCAGTTTTCCTACATCTTCTCCAAAATTTATCATTTTCCTTTTTTGTCCTGTTAGCCAATCTGATAAGCATAATGCAGTACCTCAGAGTTGTGATTATTTGCATTTCTCTATCAATACTGATTTAGAGAATTTTTTCATATGACTATAAATAGTTCTAATTTCTTCCACTGAGAATAGCCTGTTCATATCCTTTGACCATTTATAAATTTGGGAATGACTTGTATTCTTACAAATTTGCTTACAAAATTTCTCTCTATATTTTAGAAATGAGGTCTTTTTCAGAAACACTGCTTGTAAAGATTATTTCCTAGCTTCCCATTCCCTTTCTAGTTATGGTTGCATTGGTTTTGTTTGTGTAAAAAATCTTTAAATTTAATGTAATCAAAATTATTCATTGTACTTTTCAGTAATTATTTTAATTGAATGAGATGGTGAATGTTCATAGCTAGATGCCTCATCTTCATTGAAAAGTTCTTTCTACCATTTTTATATATTTGAAGCTCCAATTATATATTTTGCTCCTTCTGTTGCAACCATATATGGGAATCTTAGTTATTATGTGATCTGAATAAATAATTATTCAGCCATTATTTAATATTTTATCATAGACAATAATAATTGCTTAGGGGGGCGGAGCCAAGATGGCGGAGTAGAAACAGCTCTTCCAAGCCTCTCTGCCCCCAGATTCTCCACAAACTATGTAAAAAAGGACTCTGAAAATCTTCTGGAGCCCCAGCACCCACAGAACGACACAGAGAAGCTAACCTCCCGCTGAGGACAGCCCAGCACCCTGCAGGAAGGCCCAGCGCAGTGGTCTGGGAGCCGGCAGCGCGCAGAGCGCAGGAGCCGAGCCGAGCCCAGGTCCACGTGAGCCGAGGTTTTAGCCCCAGGGCGGCAGGGCCAGCAGCCCGCTGGAGGAACCCCAGAACACCAGGAACTGTGGAGACGCCAGAATTATCAACATAGACTTGCCTAGGACAAAGTAAGAGGTTAGTGTCCTATGGACTTTGGGACCTGTATTTGGGAATGCGTCAGCTCCCTCCCCTGGGGGCTAGAAGCTGCTGAGGAGACACACCACTGTGTAGTTTTCAGAGGCATTTCCGGCTCCCAGCCTACAAATCGTGGGGAGATCCAGCGATCAGTCTTGGGGGGTAATCGCTCTTGCTTTAACCTCCCCGGATCTGGATTGTGATCTAGGGTGGAAGTCATGGGTGGGTTTACGGCTTGCCAGAAACGGAAGTTGCCCTCACACGTTCGGGACGAAAATTCCTCTATCTGGCCTTAAAGCCATAGTGTGGCAACAAGCCCAAAAGTCAAGCAATTAAGTGGCAACATGCCAAGGCAAAGGAAACAGAAAAATGCAACCCTAGACTCCTATTTGGGGGCATAGAGCGGGAAAAGGACTGTGAGGTCAGAAGTCCTGCTCCAAAAGCCCCAGGGGAAAACATGAGCAGGTTGCAGGCCATAGAGGACCTTAAGAAGGACTTTAAAAATCAAATAAGAGAAGTGGAGGAAAAATTGGAAAGAGAAATGAGAAGGATGCAGGAAAAGTATGAAATGAGGGTCAACAGCCTGACTGAGGAAACAACACCTTAAAAAATAGACTAACTCAAATGGCAAAGGAGGCCCAAAAGGGCAATGAGGAGAAGAATGCCTTAAAAAGTCGAATTTGCCAGATGGAAAAAGAATCTCAAAAGTTAACTGAGGAGATTCATTCCTTCAGAGTTAGACTGGAGCAAATGGAAGCTAATGACTTTATGAGAAATCAAGATGCTGTTAAGCAGATCCAAACAAATGAAAGATTAGAAGGCAATGTGAAATATCTCATGGGAAAAACCACTGACCTGCAAAATAGATCCAGGAGAGACAATTTAAAAATTATTGGACTACCTGAGCCATGATCAAGGAAAGAACCTAGAAATCACCCTTCAAGAAATTCTGAACTGCCCTGATGTTTTAGATCCAGAGGGCAAAATAGAGGTTGAAAGAATCCACCGATCACCTCCTGAAAAAGATCCCAAAAAGAAAACTCCCAGGAATATTATAGCCAGGTTCCAGAATCCCCAGATCAAGGAGAAAATACTCCAAGAAGCCAGGAAGAAACAATTTCAATATTGTGGAAACACAATCAGAATAGCCCAGGACCTGGCAGCTTCTACACTGAGGGATCGAAGGGCATGGAATATGATATTCCAGAGGGCAAAAGAACTGGGAATGAACCCAAGGGTCACCTACCCAGCAGAACTGAGTATTTTGTTTCAGGGGAAAATATGGTCATTCAGTGGAATAGAGGACTTTCAAGCATTCTTGAGGAAAAAACCAGAGTTGAATAGAAAATTTGACATCCAGACACAAGAAGTAAGAGATGCCTGAGAAGGTAATCAGGGAAAAGAAATCAAAAGGAACTTATCAAAGTTGAACTATTTACATTCCTATATGGAAAAGCAATATCTGTGACTGATGATATCTTTCCTACTATGAAAATAATGGAAGAAGGGGGTGTGGTCATACGAATACATATGTGAATGTGTGTGTATATGGTTACAGTTATATATGGATAGAGGGCATAGGTTGATTTTGTTGGGAAGGGAGAGTACTCAAGGGATGAAATTATGAGGTGAGAGAGGAAAGTGGCAAGAGGAGATGGGGAGAGACATGGTAGGGTAAACTATCTCATGTAGGGGAAGTGGGTGCAAAGGAGGGGAGAATAAGGAAGGCTAAAAAGGCAAAACCACATTCACATTGAATTTGGTTCAGGGAGAAAATGACATACATACTAAATGGGATATCTCAACCTGCAGCAGGATAGGGGAAGGGGGATGAGAGGAGGGATGATGGATGGGAGGGCATCCTTGGGGTGAGGGGAGGTTGGAAGTACCCACTATAGAAGAGGGACAGGATCATGTAGGGAATGGACCGGGTGGGGGGTGGGATGAGTGGGAGGGAATTATAAGCAGCCTTGTACAATATATCTACTATGACAATGTTTTGCATAGCTAGACATGTACAACATATACTGAATTACTTATATCCCAAGAAGGAATGGGTGACAAGGGAGGAAGGAAATGGATCTGAAATTCAAGGTCGTAACATTAAATGTTTCAAATATATATATATAATACTATTATTAATACTCTTTTGCCTATAATTGGGAGATAAGATGTGCAGGCATTGGGACACAAAGATTCATCTTCCTCTAATGGAAAAGTCGATGGGGGTATGGGAGAGAGCAGATTGGAGGAAGCGATATCTTGTGGGACTGCTATTCTGGGAGGTTGGGTAGGGGAATAATGGGGGGAAAATGATTGTAACTCAAAATCTGGCGGAAATGAATGATGTAAAACAGAAGTTAATAAAGTATTTGTTTAAAAAATAATAATAATAATTGCTTAATACGAATAGTTCCATCAGAAAAAGATGGGGATCAACTAATGAAAATGTTCCAGGACAGACAATTCCTACACTGCAGTGAATTAATTACTATAGATCCATATTCAGCATTCAGGGAACCAGATTCTCAAATTTTAAATGCGAAGTTGACTAATAAAACTGAAGGTTCAGGGACTTTGAAATCTGGCATATAGCACAATGAAAGTGAGATATTATCTTGGGTTTACTATTATGTATATTTTACTTTCTTCAATTTCATGTCTTCTGGCAGGAGGCTCACACAAAATACGGTTTCTTCAGAAAGCAGCATCACTTGGTCTTTGGTTGGCCAATACTCTGCATATTATATCTATTCTTTTTCCAATAATTTAACTTGATAAGATCTTTGGACTTTTTCTCCTGCAAACTAACCAGAAAGGCAACATATGTTAGGAAGTGGACCCTCAATTTAAATGTGATTTCATTGTGCCTCTTTTATGACAACTAAGTTATCATTAATATAACCATTTTCAATATTTTTTTTCAGTTCAACAGGATTACAATCACAGGATATTCTAGACTTTTCACTGGTCTATAAGGATAGTTACATATGTTTCTGCCTTAGTTCTCAATACTGACCTCCTCAACCTCAAACTTCCAATCATTAATGCTTAACATGGACATAGAAAGGATGGGGTTCAAGAGAACCATCAAGGTTGAAGAGGTACATGCTCCATTCAGTCAGTGAATAAACATTAAGTACCTACTATGTTCTAGGCACTGTGCTAAGTACTGAATTCCATTCATCTCCTCAGCTAGTTGCATTGTGTTCTTGAAAAAGCTTTTTAATTTATATAATTAAAAAATACTTTTTAATGATAGCTTCTATCTCTTGTTTGCTAAAGAGTTTCCTTGTCTGTGGCAAAGAAAGGTACATAATTTAGTTTTCTTCTGTTTCATTTTATTTTTGTTTTTTTTTTTTGTATGCTCTTTGATAATAAAATAAAATACAAATTTTTAAAAATTTGTTTTTTTTATTAACTTCTGGTTTACATCATTCATTTCCGCCAGATTTTGAGTTACAATTTTTTCCCTATTTTCCCCTACCCACCACCCCAGAACAGCAGTCCCACAAGATATCCTCTCATCCAATCTGCTCTCTCCCATATCTTCTCCGATACCCCTTCAACTTTACCATTAGGGCAAGGTGAATGTCTGTGCCTTAATGCCTGCACATCTTATCTCCCAATTACACACAAGATAGTATTAATAATAGTATTTATACATATTTGAAACATTTAATTTTAAAATTTCGAATTGCAGATCCATTCCCTTCCTCCCTTGTCATCCACTCCCTCTGGGAAGATAAGCAATTCAGTATATGTTGTACATGCATAGCTATGCAAAACATTACCATAGTAGATATATTGTAAAAGACTGATTATATTTCCCTCCCATCCATCCCACCCCCCACCTGATCCACTCCCTACTTTGATCCTGTCCCTCTTCAAAAGTGGGTGCCTCCAACCTCCCCTCCCCCCAGCATGCCCTCCCCTCCATCCTCCCCCACTCTCATCCCTTTCCCCCCCTACTCTCCTGCAGGGTGAGATATCCCATTTAGTATGTATGTCATTCTCTCCCTGAGCCAAATTCAATGAGAATATGGTTTTGCCTTTTTGCCTTCCTGTTCTTCCCCTCCCCTGCAACCACTTCCCCTTGCCTCTTCTACATGAGATAATTTACCCTACCCTGTCTCTCCCCATCTCCTCTTGCCACTTTCCTCTCTCACCTCATAATTTCATCCCTTGAGTATTCTCCCTTTCCAACAAATTCAACCTATGCCCTCTATCCATATATAACTGTAACCATATACACACACATTCACATATGTATTCATATGACCATACAACCTTCTTCCATTATTTTCATACTGAGAAAGGTTTCATCAGTCACAGTTATTGTTTTTCCATATAGGAATGTAAATAGTTCAACTCTGATAAGTTCCTTTTGATTTCTTTTCCCTGTTTACCTTCTCAAGCATCTCTTGCTTCTTGTGTCTGAATGTCAAATTTTCTATTCAACTCTGGTTTTTTCCTCAAGAATGCTTGAAAGTCCTCTATTCCACTGAATGACCATACTTTCTCCTGAAACAAAATACTCAGTTTTGCTAGGTATGTGATTCTTGGTTTTAATCCCGGGTCCTTTGCTCTGCTGAATATCGTATTCCATGCCCTTCAATCCCTCAGTGTAAAAGCTGCCAAGTCCTGTGCTATTCTGATTGTGTTTCCACAATATTGAAATTGTTTCTTCCTGGCTCCTTGTAGTATTTTCTCCTTGATCTGGGAATTCTGGAACCTGGCTATAATATTCCTAGGAGTTTTCTTTTGGGGATCTTTTTCTGGAGGTGATCAGTGGATTCTTTCAACCTCTATCTTGCCCTCTGGTTCTAAAACATCAGGGCAATTTTCCTTGAGAATTTCTTGAAGGATGATTTCTAGGTTCTTTCTTTGATCATGGTTTTCAGGTAGTCCAATAATTTTTAGATTGTCTCTCCTGGATCTATTTTCCAGTTCAGAGGCTTTTCCCATGAGATATTTCATATTGCCTTCTATTTCTTCATTTGTTTGGATCTGCTTAACAGTATCTTGATTTCTCATAAAGTCACTAGCTTCCATTTGCTCCAGTCTAACTCCTCAGTGAGCTATTGAGATTCTTTTTCCATCTGGCAAATTCAGGTTTTTAAGGCATTCTTCTCCTCATTGCCCTTTTGAGCCTCCTTTGCCATTTGAGTTAGTCTATTTTTTAAGGTGCTATTTTCCTCAGTCAGGCTGTTGACTCTCATTTCATACTTTTCCTGCATCCTTCTCATTTCTCTTCCCAATTTTTCCTCCACTTCTCTTATTTGGTTTTTAAAATCCTTCTTAAGATTCTCTATGGCCTGTAACCTGCTCATATTTTCATTTGGGGCTTTTGGAGCAGGATTTCTGACCTCCCAGTCCTCCTCCTGTTCCATGTTTCCATCCTCTTTGCCTCCCAAATAGGAGTCTAATGTTGAATTTTTCTATTTATTTTGTTTCCTTTGCCTAGGCATGTTGCCACTTAATTACTTGACTTTTGGGCTTGTTGCCACAGTAGGACTCTGCCACCAGTGAGGGGAACTTCTGTCCCAAATGTTGGGGTCTTCTCTACTGCCAGTGGTATTAGTTGGGTGCCCTCCCTGAAGCCCCCACACACTCTGGCAAGCTGGACACACATTCCAAGACCTCCACCCCAGGCCACAATCCAGATCCAGGGAGGCTAAAGCAAGAGTGATTACCCCCTAGACTGATTGTGGGATCCTCTTACAGTTCACAGGCCAGGAACTGAAGCTGCAACTGAAGCTGCAAAATGGTGGCTGCACCACATCTCTTCAGCTGTTTCTCACCCCCAGGGGAAGAAGCTGACACATTCCCAAATACTGGTCCCAAAGTCCATAGGGCACTAACCTCTCATTTTGTCCTAGGCATATCTGTGTTGATAATTCTGGAATTGCCACGGCTGCTGGTGTTCTGGGGTCCCTGCAGCTGGCTGTAGCAGCAAGCACCCCAATATCCCCAGGGTAGCTGCCAACACAGGTTCTTAGATCTGCTTTTGTAAAGGAAAGCAACTCAAAATGGGTTAACAAGCTTACTTTAATCAAACATACATTACCTAGTTCAGGGGAAAAAGGTCAGCACCCCAAACTTCAGAGTTACAGAACTTACAGATCAAACAGACAGGCTTCCAAACTGTCCCAACATTATATCAATACCAAATCACAGTTACCAGAGAGGGAAGCATCAACATCTGGGTTTTCAAAGCCGGGGGCTCTCAACAATGGCTTCCCAGAGTCTCATCTGGTCAAATCACACAACACTTCTCAAAGTGAGCCCCAAAGCAAAGCCTCTCCTCAGGGTTTATATAGCCTTCTCCTGGTTCAGAGAATGTAACAACCTTCTGGACCCACTGCCCAATCACAAAGTGTCAAGGTGTGGGCTTTCCTGAAAAACAAGCCTCCCACCAC
Organism: Gymnobelideus leadbeateri; assembly: GCA_011680675.1. Lineage (NCBI taxonomy): Eukaryota > Metazoa > Chordata > Mammalia > Diprotodontia > Petauridae > Gymnobelideus > Gymnobelideus leadbeateri. The sequence goes on along the minus strand of WOXC01009184.1, from coordinate 200,197 downwards.
AGGCTCCAGGTGCACTTAAGCTAGGGGCAGGGAAGATCTTTAAATCTGCATTTCCATTACACTGGCTGCTGGCCTGGCCACCCTGGGGCTAAAAGCACAACTCAGGTGGGCCTGAGCTTGGCTCCCAGAGCGCTGTGCTGTCAGCTCCCAGAGCATTGTGCTGGTTGCTCCCTGCCGGGCTGCCAGGCTGTCCTTGGTGAGAGATTAGCTTCTCTGTGTCATTCTGTGGGTGCTGGAGCTCCAGAGGTTGTTCAGAGTCCCCTTTTATATGATTCTGAAGTGGTGTGGGTTCGAGCGCTGTGGAAGTGCTGTTTCTACTCCGCCATCTTGGCTCCACCCCCCCCCCCAAATATAAATTTTTAAACTTAACAGTGTTATATGGCATAAAAGCTGATCACTAAACTGAACCTCTGAAAAACTTCATTCTCGTTTCCCTATCATTTATTGTTAAACAGTGAATTCTTCCCTATACATTTTATATTTTGGCATTTATTGAACAATGGAGTTACTGAGTTAAGTTTTCTTAAAATAATTCTTCTATATCTAATGTGTTTTATTGATTTACTTTTCTACTTTTAACCAGTCCTGCATTGTATTTTTTAGCTTATTTTGTATTACTTAGCTTTTACAAAGAGATATTTACTGAAAAAAATATAGCAAGGAGAGAGTTAAAAAAACATCCCTTCATGGATTTGCCTTCCCCCCAACTGAGAAATATACTCCCTTCTATACACCAATACAGTCTCTAGGAGAATAATAAACTAAAACTTAATTGAGGATTACCAAACATTCTCTTCACCAGCTTCATTTCTGGGTGTAGCATAGGTAAGGGTGATCCACTATTTCTAGTGTCTCAGCTGCTGGATCAATTCATTGTTGGATTGGATCATATAAGTCACTCCCATAGTTGGCTTTTAACCAGGTTTGACTAGTGTAGCTAGTGGTAGATTCTGATAATAGACTTCATTTGCTGGACATTTGATGACTTTTCTTACTTTTTGATACTCACAAGGTCATAACCTGGTCTGCTTCATTTATGACACTCTTTCATTCATTGGCCTCAATGAGAGGTTCAGTATACAACACACCCAGGATGGTGAGAAAAGTATAAACCCCTTAAGTTTAATTGGAACAACTTGAAAATAACATGTGTCTTCTTTTTGTAAGTAACAGGCAAAGGAGAAGGAACCCAACCATAGAAAGATATTATGGGAATAGAGTAGACCAGGGTTGGTCTTCAGAGGAGGATATTAAAGCAAAAAAAATCCTCTTCTATGCAAAGAATAACATAAAATTGTCACCTGACCAAAAAGAATTCATAGAAGAACTTTAAAAAAGACATTAAAAATCAAATGAGAATGAGGGCTTTTTTAAAAAATCAAAACAATGCAAGAAAAACAAGATTATGAAAAGAAAGTCAACCAACTAGAAGAGATCCAGAATCTTAGGGAAGAAAATGACTCCTTCAAAACTAGAATTTGGCAAGGGGACATCAGTGAAGTTATAAGAGATCAAGGAATAACAAAATAAAATAAGAAGACTTTTTTTAAAACAAAGAGAAAGTGAGACATCTCAGAAGAAAAACAACTGATCTGGAGAACAAATCAAGAAGAGAAAACAGAAGACTAATTTTACCACCTAAAAGCTATGATCAAAAACTGAATCTTCATACAATAATACAAGAAATAATTAAAGAAAAATTTTCTGAAGCATTAGAACAAGAGGGGAAAGTAGAAATAGGGGAAAAAAGTCTACTGATCACCACCTTAAAGAGATCCTATGAGGAAAACCTACAGGAAAATCATAACTAGATTCTAAGACCCCCCCCCCCCAGCTGAAGGAGAAAATATTATGAGCAACACGAAAAAAACAATTCAAATATGGCATAGCCACAATTGGAATCACATGAGATCTAGCGGCAGTTACACTTAAAGACCACAGGTCTTGGAACACTATATATCAAAGATCAAAAGAACTTGGATTGCTGCCAAAAATATATCCAAAGTTAAGCAAAATCTTGAATGAAAAAATAAAGGATATTCAGTGAGTTGCTAAACTTTTGGGATTTTGTTGCAAAAGGATTTGAAATTAATAAAAAAATTTGCCATATAAGAGAAATATAAGGTAAACATCAAAGAATAATTACAAAGGACTCAATAAGGAGAGACTTTATTACTCTTTGTCTCAGGAAATGTAAATTGTATGTCTAAGATTATTATTAATAATTGGGTAATTCAAAAGGAAGATATGGGTAGAGCTGAGTATGATGCAATTCTAAAAAGTAAACCATCAAGGAAAAGAATAGTTATCTTATACAAATGAGGGGTGAGAGGAAGAACTGACACAGAAGAGTTAGCTGCGCGAGGAGCGCTGGTAGTTCTGGAACCCAATTCTCAGTGAGAATGGGTTAAAGAGGAAACAATACACACACACACACACACACACACACACACACACACACACACACATAGAGAGAGAGAAGTGCATAAATGTCTTCTGAATTCAGGAAGAAATAAACAAGTAAAAGATTAAGGGGAGAGGGAGAGGATAAGGGGGAATTTCAGGGTTGGGGGAGAGGATAAGGAAGGGATCTTTGGTGGGGACACAAGGAAGCAAGTAAAAGCAAAGTAGAGGAGTTAGAAGGGATAGGAAATACAAACAAACATAAAATAAAGATTAGGAGTAGAACTTTTTAGGGAACAAAGCAGTGATAGTAAGCATGATCTCAGATAAAGTTGAAGCTGAAGTAGATTTAATCAAAATGGAAAAATAGGGAAACTACACTATACATCAGCCATAACAATAAATATTGTTTTAGACTATTTAAAATAACTAGACAGCATAAGGTTGGAATGTTGCTGTGGTATAGGAAATGATTAGTTGGAGGATTTAGAAAAAATATTGAAAGACTTAGACCTAAGGAAGAAAGGCATTATCCACCCTCAGAGAAACAGAGAACAAGCAAGTATAATATGGTAAATATAGTATAGATGAATATGAATGTATATGTCTATATATGGTTGAATATGAATTTATATATCTATATATAATCATGATTATAGATATCTAAGTATATGTATGTATATAGATGTGTGCATATGTTTGTGTATCTATGCATCATTGTAGCCTTCGGGGGAGGAGGGAACAAAAAGAACAAAGTAAAAAGTGCACAGCAGAGAATAAAAGAAAACTTACAAGGAAGCTAAGAAAAGATGTACAGCTTGGAAGATAATGTATATCTATTACATAGGCTATCTTGAAATGGAAATCTATTACTGTATATTTTGAATCATGTCTTATGTTCTGCTGTGCACAATGTTTTTTTTCTTTTCTTATTTTGAATTTAGTTTATAGTATGTTTCTTTTTCTTTTCTTATATATTTTTAATTTAAAATAAATTAATAATATAATTAAAAACACTTAGAACATATCTCTTCTTTTGCTTTATCCACCCTTGTGTTAGGCATATGATTGTATTTGTCTCATTAAAGGAATTTGGAAATTGTAAGGATCCCACCTTACTGGGCTGATGCCAAACTTACTTCTCCAGCCTCCTCTACGACTCTCCAATCGCTTCCACAATTCTGGTTGCCCCCTATGACCTCTGGTCACCCCACTACGACCCCTCGGAGAGTTCCCCTCCAGTTGCCCCACTACGACCACTGGTCACCCCACTATGACCTCTGGTTCGCCCCCATGAACCCCTGGGGGAGCCTGCTCCTCCCAAACAGACAAAGGAGTCCTGACACCAGGATGTAATGTATCTTGCTGTTTAATCTCTTTCTCGTTCACAATCCCCTCTTCTCTCTCTCCTCTTTCACCTCACCTCCCTCCTCTTATATCCTTCCCCGCCCCTTCCCTCACATCCCTCAGCAGCAGGCTCCTCATGGGAGGGGAGCAGCGCATGCTCAATACCCCGTAATCCTTGAAACTGTGTTGATTGCCGGGGCGGAACACACACACAGGTGCCTCTAAGACCCAACTTGAGTAGCACTGCCATCCTGAGTTCTCCCTGAGTTCTAAGTTCCATTGAAGTCTTAAAGGGCCCTACCAGGAAATAAATTTTGTTTTATAGGCAGGAATTATTCTTTAATAGTTTCATAGAATTTTCTTGTGAATCCACCTACATGAAAGCTTTCCCCTTTTGCATGTCTTCTATAACTAGTTTGATTTGCTTTTATGAAGGAGTTATTTATTTAGTATTCTGTTCATTTTTATATTTTATATTTTTGAGATAATTCCCTTTAAGTTTTCAGTTTTGCTGATATAAAACTATATGTAGTAGGTTCTGACAACTTAATTTTTCTTCTCTATTCTAGTTTTACCTTGTTAATTTTTTTATTTTGTAAATTTGATTTTTCTACTCTTTTTGATTAGATTAACTAGAAGGTTATTTACCTGATTTTCAAAGAACCAGATTCAGTTTTATCAATCTATAATCTTTTTGTTGTATGATATATCTATTCTCCATTTTCACAATTGCTTACTCTTGGTTTATTGATTTTCTAATTTACTAACTTTATGTTCACTTTATTAATTCTATTTGTCTACATTATATATATATATACATATAACATATATATATAATCTTTTCTTTGAAAAATGCTTCAGCTGTATGCCAGAAATTCTAGTATGTTGTATAATAGTTATCATTGTCTTTTGCCTAGTTATCAATTGTTTCTATGTTTTGCTCATTGACCCACTGATTAAAAAGGATATCATTATTAAGTTTCCATTTAGGTCTTAATCTTCTCCATTTGCTTCCAATATTAGATGTTATTTATTTTTCTTTATGGTCTATAAAGGATTTGTTGGCTTTAATGTTTAACTTCTCCAGTACATGGTCTATTTTTTAAAAAGGCACCATGTAATGCTGAAATATATGTATTTTTTTAATGCTCCCATTTAGAATACAACATAGTTCTTTCAGATCTCAATTGTCCAACAGTTTATTCAGTTCTATATTTTCCATTTTGTTTTATCTTTCTGTTATATTTTTCTACTGTGAAAGAACAATAAAGTGTTGGTAAGCAGTATTATCATCTCCATCTTCCAAATGAGGAAATAGGCTCAGATAGATTAAATGCTTTGTCCAAAGATCCACAGCTACTACTAAATGAGATAATTGTAATTCAAACCCAGGTCATCTACTTCCACATCCAATGCTTTTCCAATATTTTACAGACATGTCCTAACTATGAAGTATTATATTAATACATTATATAAGTGTTGTGTGAAAAGTGCTTATGCCTAGTTTAAACAAAGATGCTGAATTAAGAGTTAAGACACATAGTTCATTATTTGGGGTTTACTAAGCATTATAATTCAGTAAAGATAAAATTATTTCTAATTTCACATTATTTCTAATGTTAAGTACTATACATTAGAAATAATGTGAAAGATACCTTCAAAGAGACAGGGTAATAAAACAAAGATGGAGACTGGTCATAGAACAATAGTGAGAGGGTAACTAATGAATAGCCCACATACTCCATTAATATGCGTGCAACATCTAAAGATCAAAGAAAGAGTTACAGTACATTAACTGGATCTACTATGTGGAAGATTTGCCAGAGTATATAGGCAAAAGTGAAATAATATGAGAAGGTACGGATGAGTATTGGTCTTTATAGACCTTTTCTGGAGAGCAAAAACTGCATTGATGAAATCAAAGGTCCATTAAATTATTAAGGACTGATATTTGCAGGAAAATATTTTATTAATAAAGCCATGTCTTCTTGATTTATGGTTGTAGAGAAGGAAGAAAAATGTATATGTAATAAAAGTGTCAAAAATATATACAGATTTATTTCAGAATCTATGTCTTTACAAACTGATTTGAAAAGTTACATGGCAAAGAAAGAATACTTGATTCTAGTTTCCCAAAAATCCAGATAAATTTAAACATTGTTTTAAGTGGCATTTTCAAACTAGGGCCTATTTCTGTGTGTACAAATTGTACACATACAAACCTAGAGTTGTAAACTTATGAAAATAATAAAATTAAAATATTTACAAAAGGGAAAATTCAGAACCTATTTTCTCATATCTTTGTCTAATCCTGAAATATGTGAAGAATAATGTGGAAAAATGTTGCTGGAAAGAAATGAAGAATAAGATAAAAGTCTAAAGAGAGGATGTAGAACAAGTATCAAAGTTTCTTTTCACTGACCCTCATTATATTATTAATGCCAAAGGATTATAATTTAAAAACCCATTTTTTAAAAAAATCATATTTTGAAATGGATTTAATGAAAGATAGGGAAATACTATAGTATGAGAAATATTGGCTCTGGATTCAAAGAAATTGGGTTCAAATCCTATCTCTGATATATACTATATGTGTAACCTGGGGCAAGTCACTTAAATTCCCTAGATCTCAGTTTCCTTATTTGTAAAATGAAAGTTTTGAACTTGGTGGCATTTAAGGTTTTTTTTTCCCTAGTTCCAAATTTCTGTACTATGTAAAGCAACCTCCTTCGAGTTCTTACATTCAATTGATAGATTTCTTTTAGGGGAGGCAATGAAACTATGAGGTCACCCTATATTTTTAACTCTTCCATTACAGTCTGGTAATTTATTTCATTAGTTCTTTAAATATTTGAATATGTGGATATGATATAGTATAGGGAGTCAGAAGATATGGTTTCTTGCCTTGGCTTTGCTATAATCTAGCTGTTTTACCTTGGGCAAGTCCTTGAAATTCCTGTTTGCCTAAGTTCCCTGATAATGGCAGTGGGGGAGAGTTATATATAATAGGTAGAATAATAGTTGGCATTTATGTAGCATTTTGAAGTTGGCAAAGTGTTTTGCATGCATCAATCAAATGACGTAACATATGTAAAGTGCTTCAAAAACTTGAAATGCCAGTTATTATTATTGTTCTATTTTATCTCTACATATCCCTGTGAGGTAGATGTTATTATTGTCCACATTCTGTAGAAACCTTATCAATCAGCTGAAAAGACTCTGTAATCCACATAAATCCTCAGCATTTCTATATATTACTAACAAAACCCCACAGAAAGAGAAAGAGAAATTCCATTTAAATGACTAAAGACAGTATAAAATACTCGAGAACCTATCTGTTGAGACACATCCAGTAACTATATGAACACAACAAAAACTTTTCAAACAAATAAAAACAGATCTAAAAAACTGGAAAAAATATTCATTGTTCATGAGTAAGCTAAGCCAATAAAATAAAAATGACAATACTGACTAAATCAATTTACTTATTCAATGCTATATGAATTCAGCTATCAAAGAATTCTTTTATAGAGCTAGGAAAAATAATTAAATTCATCTGGAAGAGGAAGAGTTCAAGAATATTGAAGGAATCAATAAAAAGTAGTGAAAGAAGGGTGACTCACAGTACCAGATATCAAACTATATTACAAAGCAATACTTATCAAAAACAATTTGGTTGGGGAGGCTAGGTGGCACAGTGAATAGAGTGCCAGCCCTGGAGTCAGGAGGACCTGAGTTCAAATCTGGCCTCAGATACTTGACACACTTACTAGCCATGTGACTTTGGGCAAGTCACTTAACCAAACTGCCCTCCAAAAATTAAAAAAAAAAAGCCAAGAAAATTAAAAACAAAAACAATTTGGTAGTGGATAAGAAATAGTGTGGTTGACCATTGAATCAATTAGGCATAAAACATACAGAATTAAATAAGCATAGTAACCTAGTATTTGTAAACCCAAAGTTCTTTCCCAACTACAGAAAACAAAACAAAACAACAAAAACAACAACAACAACAAACAAACAAAAGCTGCTGGGAAAACTGGAAAGCAATTTGGAAGAAACTAGGCATAGAACTCACATTTTATACCAAGATTAACTTGGTGAGGAATGACTTAAACATATCACAAGCAAGTGAGGAAAGCATGGAAGAAGACAGAAGAGGTAAATTCCACTTCAGTCTGCAGAAAAGACTCTGAGAAGATATGAGAGGAGTTGGCAGTCTCCATCATATCCTTCCACCTAGATTGCTACACTAGGGATTGGGGAAACTTCCTCTTTGGTGAGACCTAGGGCATCTCTCTCTCTCTCTCTCTCTCTCTCTCTCTCTCTCTCTCTCTCTCTCTCTCTCTCTCTCTCTTTCTCTCTCTCTCTCTCTCTCTTTCTTTCTCTCTCTTGCTAAGTTGCCTCACTCCCAATGGGAGAGGTCCTTCATTCTGTATTGTCTGGTATATTTTCTCTGATTTCTGTTTTGCTGTAGAATTGTATAAATGAGTCTCTTGGCTAAGTGCTATGTATATTCGTTGTGGAACTGGTGGAAAAGGGGTCAAGACTTGCGGGTATGTAAAAATAGAATACTAGGGGTCCCACTTCCTCTCATAATGGAATAACAATCAGAAGCTAGATTAAACCGGGAAAATGTATATCCTAGACCAAAATATTTAAGGGAGCAGATAGATATAATTCTAGTCCAGTGACCCCTTTCTCTAAGGAGAGCAGAATGGCCTTCAGACCCAACCTTTTACTTTCCCTCCTGGAAGGAATTCAAGTTTTTCTTAGAAAAGGGTAAAGGGAGAAGAAATTATAGATGTATATTCTGCCTCTCTTCAAGCCACACAGAACCCCCATGTAACATGTTGAATTATGATAGGTAGGGAAAGAATTATTCCTATTTTACAGATAAAGAAGCAGACTCAGAAAAGTTTGATGTCCCATGGTAAATGATGGTCAGATATACATGTCTGTTACCAACCCAGTACTCTTTTCACTGTCATGATGCTGGTCTGTTTTCTGACCTTTCTATTTGAAGAGATCTTTATTGACCCTTAGAAGATTAAAAGTTTTGTGGTGCTATCAGAAAGCCTTTGTAATGAAAGAGAAATAGTTTAAAGTATGAAATTGGTATAATAGAAAGAACACTGGGTTGTAGCAATGAAACCTGGCTTTTTATCCTGGTTCAGTCACTACCTATGTGTATGACTTGAGCAAAGCAGGAGTAGTCAGTTTCCTAATATATAAAACTTGGAGTTAGTCTAGATGATATCATTTTAGAATGGACTGTACATTCCATGGAACATGAAGAGACCACTCTGACCCCAAACTCCTACTTCTCCTCCTTTCAGGAATCAAAGTTTACCTTGAGAAGAGTGTGGGCAGAAGAGGCTAGAGATGTCTCTTCTGCTTCCCTTTGAACCACACAATACCCCCACACTGGGGGTGGGGCTGGGGAAGTGACACAGCCCTTTGCCATATGTGGGGCATCTCTCTCTCTATTTCTTCATATCTATATATCTATATTCACACATATATACATACATATACACACATAGACACATACACATATCTGTGTATGTATCTATATGTGTGTGCATGTATGCATTCTTTCCCTACTTAGAAAGTAGACTCTTTATGAGGACTTGATCTTGTGTCTGTACAACCAGCACTTAGCTCAGGGCTTGGCATATCATAGACAATTAATAAATAATTAATCACCTGAAGAAATGGAGACTCAGAGAAGTTAAATGATTAAAAGTTAGTAAATATCTGAGACAGAATTCAAATGTAGGCCTTTTGGTATCAAAGTTCACTGTCAAGGATGGTGTTTTGACTGGCTGATCTCTAATGTGCTATTTGAATCCAATAGTCTATGCTTCTAAATTAATATATCTTTTTTTAACAGATTAATTCAAAGCAACATTGGATCTAACTTCCAAAATACTTTGTTGCTGAAGTATAAGAATTGGTACATGAGAGGCTGGAAATGAGTTAATGCTACCCTGAGTAGCTCCTTACTACCAGGGATTGATTTAGACAATGGTGAACATCTGACTTTGTCTTTATAATAATAATAATATTAATATGAAAATATTAACATATCAAGATGTTTATCAAAGAACATTTTGAGTCATACCTGAAGGTATTTTATAAAATTGTGACATTAGGAATTTTGATTTTAGGTTTGGATTCTTTTAATCAAGTTGTTAACAAAGTACATTTTCCTGACTAGAGAACTGTACATTAAATTATCCCTTTAATCAGCTTACAGTACTCTTTTAAGTTCAAAGGAAATTTTTGCCTTTCACTTTTCATATTACTGCCTGACTATGTGCTAGACAGAGCAACTTGGAATGTAAACTTATGTCAGAACACATAAATAATTAAGAGCCAAAGGAAAACCCTGAAGGAGGTGAAAGGAAACATTGTGGTGAGTCATCTCGATGTTCAAACCATTTGATTTCAGTTTGCACCCAGGATAACACTGAAGCTGAATTTTCATAGTGTTTTTGTGTTCTTTTAAAGTTTTAAAACTTTTAGGGATGAAATCTACATCATCTAACTGGCAGATATGGATTCAGAGCACAATATGGGGAAGGGAAACTGGAATTTAAGTTAAGAAAATATGCTAAGAGTAAAACTGAGCAGTTCTCAGCAAGTGGTTGATATAAGCCAATCATTCTTCACTGCTCAAAAAGACTCCTTGAAAGCTCAGGTCTAACATTTTTCTAATCCTCTAGGCCTCCTCCCCAGATATAAAATAGACAAGATTTATTTGAAAAGATTATTTGAACTGGAAGGGACCTTAGCAATCCTCTAGTCCAGGAGTAGGGAACCTATAGTACAAACCCTCATTTTACACATGAGAAAACTCTGGCCACAGGAAGGTAAGAGACCTACTCAAGGTCACACACAAAAATTAAGAGCCATCTAGAATGCAGATCCAGTCCTTCTTATTGAGAAGACAGTTTCCCTGTTCTCCCTGACCCCTCTACTGTATCATGCTGCTACTCCTGATCAACTGGACAAATGTCAAACTAGAATAACTTCAGCTAGGAATTTCACTGCTATCTAAATATATCAAGGAATGAGTTGCTCCACATAAGGAAATTTTCATGTAACTGAAGCTTACATATATTTTTTTTAATTGAAACATGGGGGCAGCTAGGTGGCACAGTTGTCAGAATGACCTGAGTTCAAATGTGACCTCTGACACTTGACACTTGCTAGTTGTGTGACCTTGGGAAAGTCACTTAACCCCAGTTGCCTCGCAAAAAAACAAAACAAAACACCTCTTTCTGTCTGATTTTTTTCTACTCTTTTGTGGGTCTAATGAATATGAAGGGTTATTTACTTCTACAACCAATGATGACTATCTGCTGTGAGAGGTTTTTAGTTCATGTGTCAACTGTTTATAGTTTTTCAGGCTCCTTTTTTTTTTCAAGTTTTGAGCAGTTACTTTTTGCTACTGTTGGTATTCTTGACTCTAGAAAAAAAATTCCCTTCTAATTTGTTTTACAATTTGTCTTAGTTTAGGAAACCAAATTACCAAGATTGCTAGAATTGTCTAAAAAAGAGAGTAAACACATTCTGAGAAAACTCTAAAGGGTAGAGCCATAATAAAAAAAAGCATCCATTTTGGTGCATGGATTTTGAGCTATCATCTTTGATTCCTCTAGATTTTTTTCCTCCCCAAACAAGGTGGGGGAAAAACTACAAAATTTCAGGTTGTAGATATCATAGACTCCCCATTAAAACATACAAGAGAAGTGGTTATCCAATCTTTGCTTAAAGGCCTCCATTTAAGGGGAATCCACTATATTCTTTTTCAGGCCATTTTACTTTTAATTAGATCTAATTAAGAAGTGTTTTCCTGGCATCAAGCCTAGATTGTCCTCTTTGCCACTTTGACCACTTGTTCCTCATAATGCCCTCTAGGACAAACAGACCAAGTCTAAAGACAATACCAAATGACAATTTTGGAGAGAGGGGTGGGGTAGAAGGAAGGAAGGAAGGAAGGAAGGAAAGAAGGGAGGAAGGAAAGAGGTAGGGGGACAGAAGGAGTGAAAGTGGGAGGAAGGAGGGAGAAAGAAAGGGAAGAGAAGGAAAGAGGGAAGGAAAGAAGGAAGGGAGAGAGGGATGGAGGAAGAACAAAGGAGGGAGGAAGGGAAAAAAGAAAAAAGGAAGAAAGAATAAACCTTGTACCATACATGTAAACAAAGCATATTCTCATATCTTCCACATCCAATATGTGTTTTTTGTTCATTAGCTCTGTCATGAGGTTGGTAGTATTCTTCTTCCTCTGAAATCATGACTGACCATTGCATTTATCAGAATCAGAGAGCTGATAACTTTATTCTTGACTGAACCAGGCCAGGGCTTTGTAGTTGATTGGATTCAACTTGGAGGAATGCTAACATCCTGAACAGGGCTAGGAGCAGAGGTAGTACAGTAGGGCTCATCACACTCTGGTCTAGGGCTCCTACTTAAACGGGGGAAGTTCTGACCTGTCCTTATTTAGGAATCAGGTTTGGAAAAGGGAAAATAAAGGCTTAAGCTAAATTAGTCCTGGGATAAGGCCTGTTTGAGAACAAGAAGGAGGAACTGGGGTTAGATTATACCTGAGATCAAATGTAGAAATGTAGTGGTCCTGAGGGAAGGGCTGAGGAAGATGGGATTCCAGTGTAGGCCTAAGGTAGTGCTAGGGAGGTAGGAATCATGGGTTTCAGCTTGGCTGAACTTGGGACCAGGACAATTCTGGAGAGAAGAGAATTGGGCTAGGCCAGACCTGGAACTGGGGTAATTCTAGAGAGGGGAAAAGCAGGAGCTTGTTTTTTTTATAGGACTTTTAACAAGACCTGATATTGGGCACATGGAGGGGACAGGAAAAGCAGGAGTTTGGATTCATCTAACTGGTTCCAGGGGAGTAGTGAGATGGGGAGATGAAGGAATAGCCTGGGTCTGGAATGGAGTCATGCTGGGGAAGGCAGAAACAGGAGACCTGGCACAGGCTGTACCTAGACTTTGAATAATATTCTATTTTGTTTGTACTAATTACCTTCAGGAGATCTGTTTCCACCTTCCTAGTCATACTGTTATGTCATAAAACATGTTTTGTCAATTTGAGTTAATAAGGGGGCAAGAAGTTTAAAGGTCTATCACTCACTTGGTTATTTTGTCTCTCTTCTGGTCAGACTTTTGAGATTTCAGGCACTAGACCAGAAGAAACAGCATGTTATAAGATGGGACAGAAGAACTGTTTGCTTTTCTTGAGGAAGTACTGTAGGGCCTAAGGCCAGCTGAAAGGTAACTAGGACAGAAGAGCTCTAGTAAGGCCTAAGGCATTCCAGGCTGTGCCATAAGGGTCAGAGAAAGCTGAGCAACTACTATATTATTAAACCTGGGGAGATCAGTCATGACATTTTATCTTCCTGTGGCTTGATTCTTGGCTTCCAGTCAATATCCTTCTCAGGGTCCTAAATTTAACCTTTGATTCTTCAGGTAATAGGGGAAATTCAAACCATTTGTCAATTACTTCTTTATCACCTTCCTTTCTTATCTATAGCACCCACTGCTGAAATGTTTTGACACTTTAGTGCCTGTTACCTACAGTTTGATATAAAAAGAGGGCTCTATTCACCAATTAAATATTTGTTCTCCATTTAAGGTAACTTGCATTCACCCTTTCCCCTCCTTTCTGCTGTGTTACCAAGGGTTTATGGCAGGCTAACATCTTATCCTGGGCACCAAAATATGTCTTCATGGTTCTGCCAACCAAATTACTTTGTTATGTATAAATGCTACAGGTACTGGACCCACGTAATCAAGTTACCTAAGCAGTTTGTCATTCAATAAAACGTGGCTTTCTATTGTTTGCACTCATTATTACCAAGAATTTACTGCTAGGGAGTATTTGTGGATAACTGCCACATGGCTATTGCCACAGTATGAATATCAAACAAGTATAGGAAAATACGGCATGAGTGTACAAAAGGCTAATGAGAAGAAAAAATATTTGAACTGTACTTTTTTTTAGATCTTTAGTGACAAATGAATCTCTTCATGACCTTCCTTCTTGTCAAAGGCCCAAGCTGGCATGCACTGAGTTCTAAAGGGACAAAGATGAATCGAGCTGGCGGGCCTGGAGGCCTGTCTATACAGAATAAGAGAGGGCTGGACCTAGAATCAAATGACCTGGCTTCAGATCCTGACTCGACCACTTAATATATCTAGTCAGAATAAATTGTTTAACCTTACTGAAATTGATTTTTGTCATCTATAAAATGGAGATAGCAATACATGTCCTACCAATCCCACATGGTATGGTTGTTATGAGTATTAAAGGAAGACTTAAATGTGAGCAATTCTCATAAGCACATGTCTAGGCTAATATTCAATGGAAAGTTAATGTAATTGAAAACAAATCTGCTGAAAATGTTGAAGAATGACATCTTCAGGCACCATCACCTGATCCAATGTAAAACAGAACTCAAGAAAATCTTTGTGCTCTGACAAGGCAAAATAAGTTCATGTTTAAGAACAATGAGAACAGATGGATTCATCAAACTGAGAGTGAGTTCAGGTTTAATATGGCTCTTTTCTGAAGTCATCGACTGATAATAATGAAGAGGGAATTCTTGTTTAAGCAAAAGTTGGACTCTGTGGCCTCAAGGTACATTCATCACTGAGATGCTGATTCGGGTTTGCTTTGGTTTTATACTGAATAGTCGACATTGTGCCCTGACCCTATTCTAGTTAATACTCAACATTAGTTATAGTTATAACTCAGGTCTACAGGCTTGGGCAATTTTAAAGGAATTTATGGAATAGTCCATTTTTATACTCAGGTTTGAGAAATTTCAGAAGTAGATCTGCTTAGGTACAACTTGTAAGCAACAATATGAAATTCTACAACACTTAAAATTTTTAGATTGTCTGGAATGGAGTACAAAGACTCATGCATATACTAGGAAGTTGGACTAAATGATTGTTATCATTTAGATAACAATTAGATCTTGTAATTATTTCTATTATTCTATGAAGCCTTAGTGGTTTTGTTTGAAGAATGAGTGAAAAGTTAATCATTTGTTCATGATTCATAAGTACATGCACTCCAGTGTTGGTCATTGGCTTGAAGAAATGGGCAATGGTGCAGAATGGTGCAAGCTTCATGGTGGTATGGAAAGGCCACTGAAGCAAAAAATCAAATAACTTAAATTTGAGACCAAGAATTGCCCTTTATTGTTATTTTGGTTAGGCTTCTTTCTAGTATTTTTTAGAATTTTTGTTGAACAATGAAAAATTAATTCAATAATTAGAGTTTATCAAACACTATGTTGATGGTCACTTCCTTCTGACTTGTGTATCTGATATGTTAGGTTTCTAATTTTAAAATTCTCCAATTCTACATTCCTGATACAAACCTAACCTTCTCATAGCACATTTCAATATGTGTTTAGGATACAGTTTTGTGGCAGTATGTTTTCTGGTAAATATACCCCAAATGGTTCAAGCCCACACCTCAGTGTGAAATTAGGAATTTTTAAGGGCAATTGGGGAATAAAGATTCAGTTTTTTCCATAACACCAGAAACCTAAAAAAAAAACAAAAAACAAAAAAAACCCAAAGCAACATAGAGTTAATATATAATTGAAACAAAAAGAGAATAAAAAAATTTCAACAATCACAAATGAATCCATTCTCATTTTCCTTCTCCTCAATATACCCCAAAGGAAAAATTTTAGTACTCCATGCTTCCTAAAAACTGATGAAAACAGTGCAAATTTTAGTTTCCATGAGCTACTTATGGATCTTGGCTATTACTTTACCCCCTTACCTGCAACTACATGTCACATATCTCTGTGGCTTCACCTCCCTAAAGTCAGTAGCCTATCCAAAAGTCAACTTGTATGTCTACTTTGGTTCATCACTAAACCTTTGGCAATTTTTGCATTAAATTTCACCCAGCTAGTCCTTGGCTCTGGTTCTAGTTCATTCCATGAATTGGAACTTTTGCTGTCTCCATAACATAGCCTCGCTTTTAGTTCTATCAATATCTTCATCATGACAAAATCACATGATTACTGTCACAGTGTCCTGTGAAATTTCAAAGTCTTGGCTCCCTTGTTATTTGTCCTTCATTCTCAAAGAGGATCATGATATCAGGGAGGTGATGCCATGATTTATAAGTGAAATGGATTTATGTGAGGGAGGGCTGTGCAAAGCCACCGGCCTGTTTCTTCTATGGAGCCATCTGTGTCCAGTGGTGAGATATAGATAAGGTCAACTGGTCCCAGATGCAATGGGAGATCTTGGCCTTTTTTTTTTTTTTTACTATTGCAAATATTTTAATAAGTGTTCTCTGCAAGGCATTTAAAACACCAGTTTGTGAGGATAAACTCCATTGGAGAGAGAGAAGACAGAACACAGGTAGCCATGGAGCTGAGGAATTTTCTTGATTTGGGGTAGGATCTGAGAGTCTACTGTTTTCTGATCAGCCTTGCGCTGCTCTGTAATCTCATATTTCTCTTTTTCTGTGTCAAAAATCTCTCCTTCTTGGTGTCTAGGTTTACGGAGCCTCTTCTTCTTGAAGTAAGCATCAGTAAGATGATTTGGAATTTTCACACCTGAAAGGTTAACTCGGGTAGAAGTGGCAATGACAAATTTCTGATGGGTCCTTCTCAGAGGAACGCGGTTGATGGTCAGAGGTCCAGTCACCAGTAGCAAGCCACTAGCCAGTTGCTTTAGGAAAACCACGCGCTTGCCTCTGTGGCGGCCAGTGAGCATGATCAGAACTGTACCGGGCTTGATGCTAGCTCGAAGTCTCCTCACATGCTGGCTAAAGGGCTTTTTGCCATGACTTAGCAGCTTTCTAGGCACATCCTTAGTAGGGTAATACCTAGGCATTTTGCGAATCTTTACCACTCGAGTTCCTCCATTCTTATCACCACCAACAGGCTTTGAGATAGTAGCAGGCACTTTGTCTTTCTTCTTCCTTTCAATCCGGGTTTTGGGGGCAGCATATTTCCGCTTGTACATGGCTCTCCGGGAATACATGGCAGACCTGGAGTATCTACCGATCCCTCAGGCCAGGACCGGGTTCTGCAATGCTTTTGAGACTTTTTGGCCTTTTCAGCTACATCTTCCTTTTTTTTCTCTTTTTTTTTCCTTTTTGACCTTCTTTTCCTTGGGTGGCTTTTGGTCTGCCATCTTGAGAGACAGGAAAAAGATCTTGGCCTTTTTAAGCTAATGTCCTTGATAGGGCTTAGTTTGCCTGAGGCAATGGCCATTAGGTGATTAAGGCTAGGTAAGAAATGAGGCAGAGAAAGGCCTCTTTTACCTAGCCTCCTTCCCCACCCCCCCAACAAAAAAAAAATCAATCTGGGACTGTCAGAGTTTCTGGTCAAGACACAAAACAATGCTATTTACATTCATTCTGAGCCATCAGAATCCAAACAAGATAAAACCTCAGGGAAAAAGTTGTCCTAGCCACAGAGACCAGAAAAGTACTTCATACTGAATGAAAAAGTGACTGGTACAGAATGAAAAAGCATAGAGAGGAAAGAAAGAATGGTAATGAAAATTGACACCATAGAACAGGGAGTGAAAAACCTTTCCTGAAAATTATAATGGATCAGACCAGGAGTGGGAAACCTACAACCTCCAGGCCACATGTAGACTTCTAGGTCCTTGGGTGTGGTCTTTTGACTGAGTCCAAGTTTTACTGAACAAACACATTTATTTATTTATTTATTCATTCAGTCATTTATTTATTTGTTTGTTTGTTTTTTAAAGCAATTGGGGTTAAGTTAACTTGCTCAAGGTTACACAGCTAGTTATTTATGTGCGGGTGCTAATTTTCTGAGGCTGGAACAGATTCCGGGACTTCCTGACTCCAGGGCCAGCTATCTCACTCACTGTGCCACCTAGCCGCCCCTAACAAAACTTTTATTAAGGGTTTTGTTTTGTGAAGTTGGGATTCAGTCAAAGGACCTAGAGGGCCACATGTGGCCTTGAGTCCACAGGTTCCTCATCCCTGTACCAGCCAGAAATAAATGACTCAACAATAGAGGAAATATCCAAATAAAGCCAGGAAAAAGCCCCAGAAGAAAATCCAAGAAATGTATTATAGAAAATAACTGACCTGGAAAACAGGCCAGTAAAAGACAATATAAGGATTGTCAGGCTATCTGAAAACTGTGATCAGAAAAAGAATTCTGAATACTATATTTCAGGTAATTATTAATAAAATTTACCCAGAAGTCTTATGCCCAGGATATAATGTGAAAAATAGAATCTACTGGTCATTTCCAGAAAGAAACCTCAACATGAAAACTCTCAGGAACATCATAGTCAAATTCCAGAAATTTCATGTCAGAACCAAAATATTACAAACAGTCCAAAAAAAGTTCAAATACCAAGAAACCACAATAAGCATTACACAAGAGCTCAACATAAAGGCTTAACATAAAAATGAACCTATCTAACAAAATAAGCTATAATCCTATAGGGCAAAACAAAGGACTTCAGTGAAATACAGGATTTCCAAGCATCCGTATAAAAAAACAAAAAATTGAATAGATATTTAGAAATCAAAATGCAGAAATGTACATTACAAGAGAAATATTGAAAAGTACACATATTTGCATAATTGAAAAGGAATAAATGAGGATGAATTGTTTACATGTTAATAGAGAAATAAACAAAAATCTTCTCAGAACTCTAATATATTTAAGTGTCATAAAGAGAAGCTAAAATGACATAGGGTAAAAAGGAGGGTTGTTCTCTTTTACTTTTTTAGGAGTAGTCAAAAAGAGGAGGTCCTGGGGAGGAAACAATGAAGAAGGGGAGAAAAATCATTATTGCATAATAGAGATGCACAAGAAGAGTTTATGGTCATGCAGGAAGAGATGAAAGATTGAATATCCTCTGAACCTCACTCATATGAATTGGTTAAATGAAGATAGAACATAATTACACACACACAAACACATTCATACTACATACCTGCATGCATACACACATAAACCTATGTTCCCAAATAGAAATACATTAAATTAAAAGAAAAGTGGGAGGGGGAGGGGCAAGGGAGTATAGAGAGTTCTAAGAGGGAAGAAAAAGTCATAAATGAAAGAAATTAGAATGCTGTAGGGAACAATGTGAAGGGAATATTAAAAAGATGACAATAAAGAATAAAAATCTAAAATCAAGGTCAGGAAAAGAGAAGAAAAGAGAGGATACAGGTTGTTTCACTTAAATGATCACTTATAAAATAAGACAGACAAATTACCTCCCTTATCCCACCTTTTTTGATTTGTAAAGTGGGAGGTAAAAAAATACCAAAGGAGAGGATGAAGGGAAATACACAATGAATAGCCATACGTTTGAATATAACTAGTCTCTGTATGTATATATGTATACATATATTTACATATATGTCTATGTACACATATATGTATATCTGTACATACATATATAAATATGGCAGATGTATAAGAAAGCAGAATCTGACAATATGTTTAAAAAAACACCACTTGGAACACAAAAATTCATACAGAATTTAACTCTGTGTGTAATGTCATTTTAAATGAGGGCATCATCAGCTGAACTAAAAAAATCAGAGATAGTAATCATTAATTCATTCAAGTCCATAGCAATATTGATAAGAAAGAAAAGAGAAAAGCTGGGAAATTATATTATACTTAGAGGCATTATAGACAACTTAATATCAAATATATGTATATATATATATCATACATATTCCTAATAACATAGTATATAAATACTTAAGACAAAAGTTAACTACATTTTGACTTGAAGGGCGAGACAGATATTAAAACTATAACAGTGATGGACCTTATACTTCCCCTTTCAGACATAAACAGAACTAATAAAAAACTTAGCGAGAAAGAAGTTAATGACCTAAATAAAATTTTGGAAAAGTTAGATATGATACATTCGAAAGTAATTTATATTTTTGCAGTTGTATATGGTATTTGTACAAAAACTATGTATTGGGGCATAAAGACTTCACATAATAAAGAGATAGAAAAATTATATTCAATAAAAGACCATTAAAAAGAACTTAAAAGTAATTGGAGATTAAATAACATTTCAAAAGAATTAGTGGGTCAAAAAACAAAGAACAAATTATAGAAGCAACAGAAAATGTCATCACAGAAAATAACAATAAAGTGTCAAAATACCAAATCTCATTGGATATAGCTAAAGCAATTCTGAGGGGAAAATTCGTGACTTTAAATGATTTCATTAACAAAAGAGAGCAAAAACAAGTCAATGAACTGGGAACATAATTTTAAAAAATAACAAACAACAAAACAAAAAACCCAACTAAATAACAAAGTAGAAATTATCAAGAAATTATCAATCAAAGAAGAGATTAGACAAACTATTGGCTAATTTGATTAAAAAGAAGCCAAAAACCTATTTCTCAAGATTAAAAATGTAACGGGTAAAAGTACTACCAATAAAGGTAAAATTAAAGCACTTGTTAGGAGCTATTTTACCCAACTTTATGCCAATTGAACTGATAGTCTAAAGTAAATGGATGAATATTTACACAAATGTAAATCACACAGATTAGAAAAGGAAAAAGAATATTTAAATCAACCAATCTTGGAAAAAGAAATTGACTAAATCATAAATGAGTTCCCAAAGGGAAAAAAAGACCCGTTAGTTTTACAATTGATTTCTATGAAACATTTAAAGAACAATTCATTATAAACTATGTAACTACAAAATATATGAAAAAATAGATAAATGAGTCCTACCACATTCCTTCTATAATATAAATATGGTTTGGACTCATAAACTAAGAAGAGCAGAAACATAGAAATAAAAATCCCTAATAAATATTGATGCAAAATTTGTAAAAATAAAATACTAGCAAGGAGACTACAGCATTATATTATAAAGAACATACACTATATCCAGGGGTGTTTATACTATGAATGCAGGGCTGGTTCAATATTAAGAAAACTATAAGCATAATTGACCATATTAATAAAAAATAACAACGAAAATCACATGATTCCATTAATAGATGTGAATTGGTTTTTTTTTTTGACAAAATACAACTATTACTCTTAAAAACACTAGAAAATATAGGAACAAATAGAGCATTTTCTTAAAATGATAAGTAGTATCTATTTAACATCATCAGTAAGCATTATCTATAATAGGAATAAACTAGAAGCCTTTCCAATAAGATCAAGGGTGAAGTAAAAATTCCATTATCACCATTATTATTTAATACTATACTAGAAATGCCTTCAACAAGGATCAAAATGACATCAAGGTCATCTATTGCAATGATGGGAAATTATTTAACTAGAAAAGGTTACAAACCAAGATTAAAGTGGAGAAAAAGTTTTTCATAACTTTTTGTTCACAGATGATTACATACTCAGTGCATCCTCTGAGACTGGGATGTAACAAAATATGAATCAATCACCTGCTAATTGTGCTAATTTTGACCTAAATAAGTACACCAAGAGAATAGAGGTTCTCCATCAACAAGCATCATACCATGCATTTGTGGAACCTTTAGTTACAACAAATGGAGAAATTTTGAATGCTGTGGATAAGTTCACTCACTTGGCAGTATACATTTTTTTAGTTAAATTAAATTATTTATTTTTAGTTTTTAATGTTCACTATTATAAGATATTGAGTTCTAAATTTTTCCATTTCCCTCTCCCCAAGATGGCATGCAATCTTATATAGGCTATACATATACAGTCATATTAAACATATTTTCACATGTCATGTTGTGAAAGAAGAATCAGAAGCAAAGGGAAAAGCCATGTAAAAGAAAAAGAAAGAAAATAGTATGCTTCCATATGCATTTAGACTCCATAGTTCTTTCTCTGGATGTGGACAGCATTTTCCATCATGAGTACTTTGGAATTGTCTTAGATCATTGCATTGCTGAGAAGAGCTAAGTCTATCAACGTTGATCATCACACAATGTTGCTGTTACTATGTACAATGTTCTCCTGGTTCTGCTCACTTCACTCAGCATCAGTTCATATAAATCTTTCCAGGTTTTTCTGAAATCCACTTGCTCATCATTTCATATGGAATAATAGTATTCCATTCCATTCATATACCATAACTTGTTCAGTCATTCCCCAATTGATGGACTTCTCAATTTCCGATTCTTTTGGCAATATACTTTTCAGGGATGAACACCTAGATTAGTTTGATGCAAGACTTGCCAAAGCTATCTCATTGGGGAGGCTCCAAAGAAAAATGAAGGAGAGAAGAATCTACAGAGTCATTGTGCTGATCTCATTGCTGTATTCCTGTATACCACTGCAATGCCAGGGAACTGAATCTCTTCCATCTGAATTGCCTTAGAAATATTATGAAGATCATCTGGCAAGATAAAGTAGCAGGCACAGAGGTCCTTTCTTGAACTAAATTGCCAGGAAATCAAACTCTATTGTAGACAATGTAACTCCAATGGGCTGGTCACATTGTTCAAAGGACAAAAGTATATTCGCCTAAAAGACTGTTTTACAGAGAACTTACACCAGGCAAGCACTCACTACACAGTCAGAAAAAGTGATAGAAGGACACTCAAGATCTCTCTTCAGAACTTTGGAATTCCTTGTGAGACATAAAAGACAATGGCACAGGAATGTGCAGCATGACATGCCCACATCAAAGAAAACACTGTGTTTTAGCAAAATTGCAGTAACTCAAAAGGAATGTGACATACACACATTTAGAGACATCTCCACTCCAAATGTTCATATGGACTGTTTGTGCCTAACCTGTGGTAGAATCTTCCAAGATCATATTGGTTTGAAAATGACTTAATTCCAACATAGTGATGTCATTATAGTCCTCTTTGAGAATGAAAGACAACAACCAAACAGTGATGCTAACTATAGCAATAAAATAAGAACAAGAAATTGGAAGAATAAGCACAGGCAATGAGGAAACAAAGCTCACTTTTTGTAGATGATATAATGGAATAATTAGAGATTCCTAGGGAATCAACTAAAAAAAAAAATCCAGCCAATACAATGAATAGCTTTAGCAAAGTTTCAGGATATAAAACAAGTACTTGGAAATCAGGAGCATGTCTGCATATTACCAACAAAACACAGCAGAAAGAGATAGGGAATTTCCATTTCAAACAACTGTAGGCAATATAAAATATGTCAAAGTCTGCCTGCAAAGACAAACTCAAGGACTACATGAACACAATTACAAAACACTTTTTCACACAAATAAATGCAAATATAAAATTTGGAGATATATTCATTGCTTATGGATAGGCAAAGCCAACATAATAAAAATGACAATACTATTTAATTTACTTATGCAGTGACATACCAATAAAACTACCAAAGAAGAACCATAAAGATAGAAAAATCATCTATAGGAACAAAAAGTCAAGAATATTAAGGTAATCAACGAAAAAAGTGAAGACCAAGATCCTAGCAGTACCATAGCTGAAATTAAAAAAAAGTGCATACCCAGCAAGACAGTTACTAAGTCTAAACCCCTAAAGGGATCAAAAAAAAAAAGGAAAAGGAAAAGACCTAAATGTACAAAAATATTTATAGTAAATATTTTAGTGGTGGAAAATAATTGGAAACCAAGATATCCATTAATTGGCCAATGGCTGAACCAATTATGTTATATGATTGTGGTGAAATATTATTATGAGGCAAGAAATGATGAAGTGGATCATAAAAACCTGGGAAGACTCGTATGAAATGATGCAAAGTGAAGTGAGAAGTACCAAGAAAACCATTTACAGAGAAACAGCAATATTGAAGCAATAATCAACAGTGAAAGACTTAGCAACTCTGATGAATACAATCCTGATAAATACAATCAAAATCCTTGATAGTTCCAAAGAACTCCTAATGAACAATGCTGTTTGCTTTCAGATAGAGAACTGATTGCAAATGGAAGCATATTTTTCTTTCTTTGTTTTTCTTCCTTTTTTGTACAACATGGCCAATGTAGAAATATATTTTTCATGATTCACATATATATTTACATATATATTTGATATTATATTTCTTGTCTTCTCAATGCATGGGTAGGGTTGGAAGGAGAGAATTTGGAATGGAAAAAATAAAATTTTCAAAAGAGTATATTAATAACATTCAAAGTAAATAGATAAATAAAATCAGAAGCTGCTTTAAAAAACTAGTAAAATAAACAGCTAATGTTATTATGATAAAAGATAGAGGAAAACCAAACTAAATATGGAAACCAAGTTTGAAATGAAAACAATTGAGAAAATATTAGGAAACTATCATTATTAGGATCTATTTTGATCAATTATATGTTTAATAAATTTAATAACAGAGAAAATTATGAATACACCAAAGATAACAAATAGCTAGTTTAACAAAAGAAGAAATAAACTATTTAATAATCCAGCATCAGAAAAAGAAATTGAGAAAATCATATATATACTGCCAAAAGTAAAAACAAACAAAAAAACACCCCCAGAAGCAGATGTATTCATGCATGTCTATAAAACATTCAAAGAATAATTTATTCCAATACTACATAAATTACACTAACAAGAGAATGAGGCATTCTTCCAATCTTTTACTATAATACAAATATCATCTTGACACCTAACCAGGGAGAGAGAAGAGGAAGTAAATACTCTAGGCCAAAATCCCTAATGAATATTTAAAAAAAAAGTTAAAATGAAATATTATCAAATAGGTAATTTCAACAACTTACTAGAAAGATTATAAACTGTGTCATGTTAAGTTTATAACTGGGATGCAAGACTGGTTCAATATAAGGAAGACAATAAATATAATAAGCTATGTTAATAACAGCAATAATAAAAAAACATAGGATTATATCAAAAGATAATGAAAAGGCATTAAACAAAATCAAATATGACTTCATGTTAAAACAATAGAAAATATAGGAATAAGTGGATATACCTTAATATACTAAATTATTTTTATCTAAAACTAAGAGCCAACATATTTAATGGAGAAAAGTTAGAGGCCTTTCCAATAAGATCAGGGATAAAGCAAGAATGCCATTAACACCCCTGATATTACTACAGTACTGAAATGCAAGCTACAGCAGCAAGACAAGAAAAAGAAATTGAGGGAATAAGCATAGGCAAAGAGAAAACAAAAGTATAAAAGTGTGGTGTTGGTAGAGTTGTAATTTGGTCTAGCCATTCTTTAAAGTAATTTGGATCTATGCCCAGAAAGGATCTATTCCCAAACTGCTTACTTTTTTTTTTTTACTTATCTGTACCATGGCTAGGTCTCAAACCAAAGAAATTAAAGGAAGAACGAAAGTATCTACATAAAAATATTTGTAGCAGCTCTTTTCCTGATATCCAAAATTTGTGAACTTAGGGTTTGTCTTCCTCTTGGAGAATGACTAAACAAATTGTGGCATATGTATGTAATGGATTATTATTGTGCCATAAGAAATATGTAAAAGACAATCTCAGAGGAAACTAGAAAGAATTTTATTATATAGTAAGAATGAAATAAGCAGGACTTAAAGTATAATTTATAAATTACCAACAACATTATAGAGGAAAATAACTTCGAGAGACTTCAGAGTTCTGATCAACACAAAAAGGTAATCCATGAATCCAAAAGAATGAAGATGAAATATGCCTCACCTCCTGACAAAGAGGGGATGCACTTAAAATACAGAATGAATCATAACATTTTCTGGCAGAGCTACTGTGGAAATGCTTTGCCAGACATGTAACTAGGTATTGAAAGATTAAAAAATTTTTTTTTTCTTTTTAGATTTATTTAGTGGGGCAGGGGAAAGTGAGAGACAGACCATTATTTAAAAACATATGTCACTTGAAAAAATAATAATACAAGAAAAGAAAACTGAGTGGAGAAGAATAATCTAGAAATTATGTGATTTTAATCAAATGTATAAAAAGGAAATGATATATATATGTGTGTATATGTATATATGTGTGTGTATGTGTATATATATACACATACACACATATACATATATATATATTTATATGAGATACCATTCAATACCATATGATGGCTGCTTCCATTTCTTCTTTGCCTACTTACCCTTAAATCTTTGAAATTTGTCTTCTATCTCCACCATTGTAATGAAATTGAATGCTCCAAAATGATGCTTGTTTTATTGCTTTTAGGAAAGGTCTGCTTTTCTGTAGGATAGTTTCTACAGCACTAGAAATGGTTTCCAGCCCACAAGATTGTCTTCATCATCCAGGCTACTGACCTCTCAAATTACATGATTCATACCTTTGTGTGTTAAGATGCAAATACCCATAAACATATTTATATATGAATGTGAGTGAGTTTCTCAAATCCTCTACTGAAAGAAGTCTTGATAGTGGGAAAAGCAGAGAGAGTCTGAGGTTCAGCATCTAGGGAATAGGAAAGTATTTTCTCAACCTTCAAGTGATATATAAATGTGAGTGATTGTTATCATTATTAGTATTATTATGGAATGATCGAGGGAAAGGATCACCATGGAGAGACTCTTTTAAAAGCTGATTAGAGTGTATAGAACTATTCATAAATAATTTAATCCATCTTTCTATCCAAATGCTTTCTTTTTTTTCTTTTATTTTTTTATTGCTAGTAATGTTTATTTGCATTGTATAGCTCAGAAATATGGTGTATATGCAAATGTAATGATTTATTGAGCACAAATTCTACATATTCCATGTGCAATTTGTTTTCTCAAAAATTCTCCCACAAAGTTAAATTTTTATTCTACATTACAAACTTTTTTTTCTTTTACCTTTTTTATCCAGATTCATTCCCTTCCTCCCTTGTCACCCACCCTTACTGGGATGATAAGCAATTCAGTATATGTTGTACATGTGTAGCTCTACAAAACATTACCATAGTAGATATATTGTAAAAGACTGACTATATTTCCCTCCCTCCTATCCCACCTCCCACTTGGTCTATACCCTACTTTGATCCTGTCCCTTTTCAAAAGTGGGTGCTTCCAAATTCCCTCCCCCCCTTCCCGCCCTCCCTCCTTTCCATCATCCCCCCTCTCATACCCTTCACTCCCTACTCTCCTGTAGGGTGAGATACCCTATTTAGTATGTATGTTATTCTCTCCCTGATTCAAATTCAATGAGAATAAAGAAATTTGCCTTTTTGCCTTCCTATTTTCCCCCTTCCTTCTAAACATTTTCCCTTGCCTCTTCTATATGAGATAGTTTACCTCATTCTGTCTCCCCCCATCAACTCTAGTTATATTCCTCTCTAAACTCTTAATTTCACATTTTAAGTATCATCCCTCCCTATTACATTTGACCTGTGCCCTCTATCTATGTATACCTGTAAACATATATACACACATTCACATATGTATTCATATGCCCTTATACCCTTCTTCAACTATTTTCATACTGAGAAAAGTTTCATCAGTTACAATTATTGTTTTTCCCTGTAGGAATGTAAATAGTTCAACTTTGATAAGTTCCTTATGATTTCTTTTCCCTGTTTACTTTCTCAAGCATCTCTTGCTTCTTGTATCTGAATGTCAAATTTTCTATTCAACTTGGGTTTTTTCCTCAAGAATGCTTGAAAGTCCTCTATTCCACTGAATGACCATATTTTCCCTTGAAACATAATACTCAGTACTGTTGGGTAGGTGATTCTTGGTTTTATTCCCAGCTCCTTTGCCCTCCAGAATATCATATTCCAAGTCCTTCGATCCCTCAGTGTAGAAGCTGCCAGATCCTGTGTTATACTGATTGCATTTCCACAGTATTCAAATTGTTTCTTCCTGGCTGCTTGTAATATTTTCTCCTTGATCTGGGAATTCTGGAACCTGGCTATAATATTCCTGGGAGTTTTCTTTTTGGGATCTTTTTCTGGAGGTGATCAGTGGATTCTTTCAACCTCTATTTTGCCCTCTGGTTCTAAAACATCAGGGCAATTTTACTTGAGAATTTCTTGAAGGATGATTTCTAGGTTCTTTCTTTGATCATGGCTTTCAGGTAGTCCAATAATTTTTAGATTGTCTCTCCTGGATCTATTTTCTAGGTCAGAGGCTTTTCCCATGAGATATTTCATATTGCCTTCTATTCCTTCATTTGTTTGGATCTGCTTAACAGCATCTTGATTTCTCATGAAGTCACTAGCTTCCATTTGCTCCAGTCTAATTCTGAAGGAATGATTCTCCTCAGTGAGCTTTTGAGATTCTTTTTCCATCTGGCAAATTCGGGTTTTTAAGGCATTCTTCTCCTCATTGCCTTTTTGGGCCTCTTTTGCCATTTGAGTTAGTCTGTTTTTTAAGGTGTTATTTTCCTCAGTCAGGCTGTTGACTCTCATTTCATACTTTTCCTGCATCCTTCTCATTTCTCTTCCCAATTTTTCCTCCACTTCTCTTATCTGCTTCTGAAGGTCCTCTATGGCCTGTAACCAGCTCATATTTTCATTTGGGGTTTTTGGTGCAAGAGTTCTGACCTCCCAGACCTCATCCTGTTCCATGTTTCCATCCTCTTTGCCCCCAGAATAGGAGTCTAATGTTGAATTTTTCTGTTTATTTTGTTTCCTTTGCCTAGGTATGTTGCCACTCACTTACTTGACTTTTGGGCTTGTTGCCACAGTAGAACTCTGCTACCAGACAGGGGAGCTTACCTCCCAAACGCTGGGGTTTTCTCATCTGCTGGGGGTATTAGTTTGGTGGCCTCCCTGAAGCCCCCACATGCTCTGGCAAGCTAGTCACACACCCCAAGACCTCCACCCTAGACCACAATCCAGATCCAAGAAGGTTAAAGCAAGAGCAATTACCCCCCAGACTGATTGCCAGATCCCCCTACAGTCCACAGGCCAGGAGCTGAAGCTGCAAGGTGGCAGGCTGTGCTGTGGCTACTCAGGGGCTTCTCGACCCCAGAGGAAGAGGCTAATGCTCTCCCAGCTACTGGTCCTAAAGTCCAAACTGCATTTACCTCTCACTTTGTCCTTGGAATCTATGGGTTGGTAATTCTGGAAATGCCATAGCTGCTGGTGTTCTGGACTCCCTCTAGCTGCTGGTCCAGCTACCCTGGGGCCAAAACCTCTGACTCGTGCAGGCCTGGGCTCAGCTCCCAGAGCTCTGAGCTGGCCACTCCCTGCCAGGCTGCTGGCTGTCCTCAGTGGGAAGTTTGTTTCTTTGTGTCATTTTGTGGGTTCTGTAGCTCCAAAATTTGTTCAGAGTCCCCTTTTATATAAATTGGAAGTGGTGGGAGCTGGAGCTGTGTGGAAATGCTGTTTCTACTCCTCCATCTTGACTCTGTCCTCTCCAAATGCTTTCTTAATGCAGTATAAACCCATTTCCTCTTGTTTAGTCTCCTTCATAATAGTCCATCTTTTATCTGAAAGTAGTTATTAAGTAATTACTGAATTTTCTTGTTTCTGGGTTTCTAAAAAGAATCTTTAGCTTTATTGTACTTTTATACATACCTTGCAGGTTCTATTCCCTGTGCCTCTAAGACCCTCCCTTCTCTTCAACCTGCTTAAATCCTACCCATCTTTTAAAGCTTAACTCAAATACTACTTCCTCCATGAAGCTTTTGTCATTATCCCCTAAGTAAGAAATGATTATTCTCCCTTAGGACCTCACAAAACACTATATTTATACCTTTTGTATATACTTATAATATTAGATATACATTTTAGTTATTATTGTATTGTATTGTATCATATTGTATTATATTGTATTGTATTGTATATCTTCCAAATATAATTAGGTTAACAAGGGTAAAGACCATGTCTTATTTAACCTTTGTTATTCCCCTCAGTTTTAAAGAGTGAAGAATAACCAATGCATAAACCATATACTCCACTTGTATCCACCTAAAATCAAGACAACTGGAGAAAGGGCCCAAATGTATAGGAGGGCATAGATAAACCAGAAAGAGTAAGCTTATATCTGTATCTTGTGCAGTTATATACCTATTGGAATTTTGGAGTATTTCCACGAATACAGAGCTTAGTGCTTTACTTTCAGTAGATACTTAATAAATGCTGAATGAATCACTAAATGAATACTAGATAGAAAGCACCATCACTGAACTATTCACCCTACTTGCACTCATAGATTGGGTCCCCAAAATGCAGCTGCTACCTTAGGTTCAAAAAGTATAAGGTAGGTACCCATTCCTAAAACACTGTCTCTTGAGTCCCTACCAGTATGCATCCAGCTAAAAATTATCCAGTAGAAACAATTAGCTCTTAACAAAGACTTTTATGAAAATGGCATAGTATGAATAGCAGCTACAAAATATTCACCCTCTCCCCCTCCATAAACCTGGGACTCACTCTCCCAAACATTGCATAATTAAACAAAATTTATTTTATATACACATATGTATATATATATATATGTGTGTGTGTGTGTGTGTGTGTGTGTGTGTGTGTGTGTGTGTATACATATCTACATGCATATACATATATCAAAGAGAATTCAAGAGAAAGTTAGTTAAAAACTAAAATTACATTGATAGTAAGGGATATACTTAGGGAATGAGCTTGATAAAGGAAACTTTTAATGCAGGGCGTACAATTATTATTTCTCTTCAGAGTCCTGCCTAATTTCAACTCTTATTACTTGGGCTATTTCTCCTGACTCTCTAGATGACTTTTGTGCTTCCAGGGGTCAGTTTCTTGAAGCTGTTTCTAGTCATTAATAACTGCTTCTCTATATTCATGTCTGTGTGTATGTCTCTGCTTAACTTCGGACTACTATTAAGTGATTATGGCTGCTTAGTTTCTCCTACACTGACAAATTATTCTCCTCCTGGGGTGAGTGGCTCTGCTGTTCACTTTTTTTCCTGATCCAGGCTCACTACATAGGCTAAGGCCCCAATTTTCCCCTTGTATTGGTTAAGTTACCACGGGTTGGTCAGAGATAATAGATCCCCTTTTTAGTTAGCACTAGGTCTGTGACCTAACTCTGGGGTATGAGCAACAGTGTTGCCATTTGACTTGTGTTTCTGTTCCCTGAACTGTGTCAGACATGACCCCATTAAATCTAGGAGCTCATCTTGGCCTAGTATACAGTCACAAAGCTCCAGTTCAGTCTCTTTTGGCAGGTTTTGCCTGGTGGCTTCCAGGCTGGACCTGGCCTCCACTGCCCACAGATCTCTGTCTCCCTATGCTGACTTCAGCTGGGAAAATGACTCACTGACTTTTCCTTGGATTTCCTGATCATGACAGACTATTAGTCTTCCTTGTTCTTTGTTGGAGTGGTTGTGAAGAAAGGCTTCACCATCTTTGTGGACTGGATTGATTTTTAAAGGTCATTCAAGGATATGGTCAATAATTGTTTAACCTATGGCATTATTTCTTTTCTAATTTATTCAAAGGACTTTTTTTCATCCCAAAAAAGTATCACCTAGCAAGTAGGCTAATTTTTAGTTAAACAGTTAGCTATCTGTTTCTTTTCTGTTAATAGGTGTCAAGTTTTCAATTTAAATATGTGTATATATACATGTCTCTGTGTGTGTGTGTTTGAAGATATGTATACCACACATATTCACATATATAAACCATATATGTGTATACAACCATTTATCTCTACATTAATACATATGCATACATATATGTATTTCTTTTTACATATGTATAACATCTAAGGTATAATTTAGTTGTACACTTCACATTTCTTTTGATATAACATGTTTTTAGTCAAATATTTTTTGTGTTATTTCGATTTTTTATTATTTTATTTTATTATTATTATTTTATTATTTTTATTATTTTATTTCTGTCATTCAAGACTAAACATTTTTCACTTGGTGATTTTGCTATTGACTAGACTATATGTGGCCTGTGCTAGTCTAGTCTTTGACTTATTGTTTGATTTCTAGTCCCCCTTTTTGCCTTGTACTTGGGTGTTAAGCTTTGAGTTTTGTGTAGATTTTAGTGCATTTACATGCAATAAATCTTTTTGATTTCTTCCTCTCCAGTTTTCACTTTAAAAAGTAAAATGGTTGTTAATATGGTTCTTTGCATATTGCTAAACTGGACCATCTGTGTAGATACTGTTTCTTTAACAGTATATAACAAACCAAAATGTGTTCATTTCTTTAGTTTTCTATTTGTATGAGAAGTAGTGCCATACCTTTTCCTTAATCAATCAACAGAAATGATAAAGATTTTAAAAATTGTAAAAGACTGTCTAAACCTTTTGATTCCTTTATCAGATGTGTTTTCTTGGCTAACTAAATGGGCTAACCACTCCCTTAGGGGCTTTAAATAATGGGGAAAATTAGGTGTGGGTAGGTGGCACAGTGAGTAGACCACCGGCCTTGGAGTCTGGAGGACTTGAGTTCAAATCCGGCCTCAGATACTTAACACAAAAAAACATCCATGTGAACTTGGGCAAGTCACTTAACCTCAATTGCCCTCCCAAAAAAAAATAAATAAATAATGGGGAAAATTTCAGGAGTTGTTCAATAAGATGGTAAACCAGGATAGCTATGAGGGACCCCAAGTTTTATATTGAAACATTCTTGCAGAGAGATGAGAGAATTTCTGTTTCTGTCTCCTCTTAACCCTCCCCTTTTGCCATATTCTGTCACCAAAGAGACCAAACAAGCAGCAGATAAAGCATCCAGAGGACACAGCAAGGAAAAACACAGACATGCAAGGACATATGAGAGTAGAAAAATATAACCACCTGCAGGAGAAAGTAGGTTCAATGGTCCCTTGATCCAGAAAAAATATCAATTTTGGACTCAAGAAAGGGCTGTCAGTAACTCATTGTAAGTTTAGCCTTGGGTCAGAATTTGCACTGGATTTTTTTGGGGGGGCATGTTTTGTACCAACTATTTTTGTACTATTTTAGTAAATAATCTTTTCTAAAAGCTTATTGAAGTCTGACTGACTTGTTAATGTGATAGATTGGTGAGTGACAGCACTAGAAACCAAATAAAATAGAATTACCCTACAATTTCTTAGGATAATACCAATCAATTGATGTTCTGGTTTCCTAACCTTCCAATTCAAGTGGGAGTTGAGGGAAGAACCCCAGAGGAGGTGCTGCAAATGTTATGAATTCTTCAGAATTGTAGACGTTATTTTAATAGCTGTCTTCCACTATTTGAATGGCTGTCACATGGAAGGAAGATTCGATTTGTTAAAGTAGACCCAATATGGGGGAACTAGAAGCAATGGATCAAAGCCCTCAAAAAGGCCAATATAAGTTTAAAGTAAAAACTGTCTAACTAGAATCACCCAGAAGTGGAACAGGCCACCTTCAGGAAAAGAACTGTCTCAGTAGAGGCAGAGACTTGGAGTCATTTGCTGGGGTTTTACAGAGAAGATAATTTATCTGCTAGGGGTTGAACTAGATGGGCCCTGAGATCCTCTTTAACTTGATTTCTGTGTGATTTTAATAGTATTTTTAAAGATGCAATACCTTAAGTATAGATACCATAATCACTATTACCAATTAATCAGCAAATATTTTTAAAGCGCTAAATCACTATGCCAAGCATGTGCTAAGTGTTGAGGACACAAAGAAAGAACTAAAATAGTATCTGCCCTCAAAGACCTTATGTTTTAATGCTACTATGCATTATGATTAATATATGTATACATTTACATTCAAGACTAATACATAAAAATTTAGCCATAAAATAATGTTACAATGCAATATTTCATACATATTATATATACAAGACTACTCCAAAAGTATATATTATATATCACATACATGTGTATATATATATATGTCTGTGTGTATATACATATGTATAGCAATATGTTTATATATATATATATATACATGGAGAGAAAGAATACATTTTTGTTATTTGTCCTTCTCATAATGTATATAATTTGTAAGAATTCTACATATCTATAGTTCTATATCAATACAAATTCTAGTAAAGCTTAAAGCCTGACCATGTCTTTCATCTCCTCTTGTGTGTTATCAAAGGAAAGGTGGCACTTACATTTGTGCCAGCAAAGAGGGGCAACCTTCCCTTTGACTTCAGGCTATCTTCTACTCCACCTGCTCCTTGAAAGAAGACAAAGAAGAATGTCAATGGGGGGCTTCCTTCTTTCCCTTCTCCTTCCTTGTCTTGATGCACAGGTTCAGCTTCCATCTCATGCTGTATCATTTCCTGCCTAATCACTAGATTTCTGAGGAAATAGGAATAGTGAAATTGCCCCCCCCCCCATCTAACCATCTGACCATATGCCTTTCTTCTTATGTTTCATTTGTCTCCCACCTGATATCCAGCCTCCTTTGCAAAAAGTACCTGGCATACCCTATATATCCCGGGTTGGGAGTTCAGGCTAGCAGCATGAAGTGGAAATTGTGTTGGCACAGATGGAATTGATTCCAAATCCCTTTTTGTCACAATCCAAACCCCTTGGTTTCTTAGTCTCACTCCCTCAACTCTTCCATCTCAAAGTTCCAACCAAACACCATCCACCCCTTCCACTGTCTCTAGTAGAATGCCTATTCCATAGACAGCAAACTCCCTTTCATACTAAATTTTCCTACTCCTACTCCTACTCCTTTTATCTTATGGCTATAAATGAAATCTGTCTCCCCCCAATGACACAGTCTCCCTGGTTACCATTTCTATTATTGACTGCACCATCATTCATTCCCCTTGTCTCACTGGTCAAGAAAAAGAAGTGGAAATACTCTTGGTCCTTATTGCCACTTTCAAATTCTTTCCATCTTACTGAGTAATCTCTACTCCTTACAGGTCCATGCAATTGATCTCTATCGCCTAATTGAATAGCTGCAGTCCACAAACTTCCAGGTCACTCAATGAATTTAGTACATAGTTCATGATTGTCCTCTCCACACCCCAACTCCTGCCCTTATACTAAGAGACTTCAACATGCATATTGATTCTCCTTCAAATCCACTACTCACTTAGCTTCCCAACCCACCAACCACATCCATACACTAAGATAACTTTTTCAATATAATTGGTTTCCTTTGTAATCTTATGCATTTATTTTATGTATTAAAATATGAATTTGAGAAAAAATTCAGTCTTCACCAGACTGCCAAAAAGGTCCATGACATAAAAAATAGTTCAGAATTCCTATTCTAGGAGATAATATAAACTATTTTTGTCATTTAAAAACCATTACAACCTGGTTCCAATTTAGCCTGTTAGAATGATTATACATTATGACCCTTTATGCATTTGGCATGACGACCAAACTGACTTCTTTGGTGTTACTGGTATTTGAACTCCCAACCTTTGTTCCTTTGTACAGCTTGCCCCCAGACAGCTCTCACTCTTTACTTCAGTCACTTCAAGACTTCCTTCAAGTTCCACCTCTTACAGAAGTCCTTACTATTCCCCACAGTTGTCAGGACTCTTCCCCTTGCCTTCATAATATGCTTATCTGTATTCTTAGGCCATTTTGACTACCTTTCTGAGAATGCATGAGAAACTTTACTTTTATTGATTTTCCAACTTATTTCATCATAATTCATATTGAAAACTATTTCTCAAAAATAGTTTAAGGAACTATTAAGTTCGATGTCTTTTTTTTCAAATGGAAATATTCTCATTTGTCCAAGTATTCTATTTACTTCATTTCCAACTTATTTCATTATAATTCTCTTTTTGAATTCAGTCTTTTAATGAAGAGATCAGAAGCTAAATTATTATTGATTTGATGTACTTGTTAGTGACTCATATTTTTATTCTCTATATATTTATATATATGTATAACTCTATATACATTCATATATTTAAATTTTTATCTACCATTATAGTCTATCTCTGATGTGGCATCATGGTGTAGAGATGATCTTGAGTTCTGCCAGAAGACAAAAAGTTCTGGCAGGTCCTACCAAGCTAGAAAATCTTCATGATATGTGGATGTGAAACTAGTGATGGACTGTATGCCTGTGGTGCCTAACCCAGTGTGGAAAAGCTCATCACCATGTTCACCCCAAAGAGATATCACTAAGGCCATATGCTATGAGTATAGTCTGAATTGGCATTAGGAATACTCATACCAGCAAAATTATGGAGCCTCCAAATTTTGAAGCATAAATCTGAGTAAATATATATATATATATATATATATATATATATATATATATATATATATATAGTTAAGAAAGAACTTGAAACTACTTCTTTTCTTCCTTTGATTACCTTTTTAAACTTTCTATTCAATTCTTGATAAATGAGAACATTAATTATCATTAATGTCTGGTATATTTGGATTTCTTGAAGAGGTTTGACTCATTCAGTTCATGAACACACAATAAATACTTTTTAGTATTTGGGTAATTATCTGTCATAGGAATTTTCATTTCCCTTGCTTAAATCATTGTATCTCTTAGGATATCTCAGCATTATCTCAAGTGTATTTGATGTCTCTCTCCAATCTTCTTATTAGATTTCTCAGTTCCTTGAAATGTAGTGCTATATTAAATATAATGTCACTGAAGTTCTCATTTTGTTTCTATTTTCATATTTAATTCAAGCAATCAATCATACATTTTTACCTTGCCTCTAATTTTCATATTCATAATCAATTTTTCCAAGTCTGTAAACAATAGATCCAGGAAATCCTTATTGGAACACTTAAAAAATCAACTTGAAAAACTGTCCAGCTGTTGTGTGTCTTTTCTTCCTTCCTTCCTTCCTTCCTTCCTTCCTTCCTTCCTTCCTTCCTTCCTTCCTTCCTTCCTTCCTTCCTTCCTTCTTTCCTCTCCTTTCCTTTTTCTCTTGCCTTCTCTTTTCTACATCTCTTCTCCCTTTCCCTTCCTCCATCTCTCATCTCCCTGTTTCTCTGTCTGTATCTTTCTGTTTTCCTTTTATATATTTATGTAAACTCCTCCTATATGTATGTAAACTCCTCATCACAATATAAGCCCCTTACCAGCTAAGACAATTTTTGCTTTTTCTTTCTATTACCAGTGTGTACACATGCATTTATAAATACCCCTACATATTTCTTAAAATGATTTGAGATGGTTACACTTGAGTCTAAAATATCTACTTTCTATGGCTTTGGAGTCATTTTGTCAATGTGTTGGTAACTACTACTTATTACAATAGAGATGTTATAGTCACCTTCTATATGACTGCCCCCTCCAAGTCCTTCTCCATTCCAATTGATGTTTCACCATTGTCAAACTAATGTTTTTAATACACATTACTTTCCTACCCCAAAGCCACCTTTGGATCTCATAACTTACAAAATAAAAGACAAACTCTTTTTCTGAATATTCAGTGCCTTTAAATCAAGCTCCAACCTACTTTTTCTACTTCATTTCACATTATTCCATTTCACACATTGTACCATATGACTAGACTGCCCTACCTAATCTCCTACTTCCATCTCCAAGCCCTTTCTCTGATATGGATCCCCCTTATTACTCCATATGTTGAAATCTTTCCTTTGTTTCAAGGTTTAGCTCAGGTGTCATAAAACTTTTCCAGTGTAAAGTGATCCCTCCCTTCTTAAGTCTCTTTTAACAATCTAGAAAAGTAGTCTTTAAACTTTTTGTTCTTGGGACCCCTTTCCTCTCTTAAAAATTATTGATGACTCTAAACTTTGGTTTATATGAGTTATATCTGTTGATATTTATAGTGTTCAAAATTAAAATGCCTTGGCATTATAATAAAAATAGTTTTGACCTCACATACCTCCTATAAGTATCTTGGGGATTCCCAGAGATCACTGGATAGCACTTTAAGAACCACTGCTATATGTCTGACTTCTATGGACTCCTAATATTCTAAATTGTTATAGTTATTATGATACATAGCTTACCAGATTGTAAATTCCTTGAGGGCAAATGGTTTCTATTTTAATACTTGCATATCTAGAGTCTACTACATTACTCTACAACAGTAGGTACTTAATAAAAGCTTGCTTAATTGAAATTGAAGTGAATTGAATTAAATTATTCACAAGATCTATGGAAAGGTTGGACCAGGAAATATGGATCAGGAGGAGTTTATAAAATCCAAAGAGAATTTTAGTGTGGAAGGGAGTTGGAGTTGTCACCAATAGAATGGTATATGTTTAGCACAAATTCTTCTTATAATACAATTTTCAATTCTCAAACTAATTCCTTCCTTTTTGTTAACTGACACATTAAGTTAACCTGGCTGATATCTTCCACATTGAGAGGCTGGAAACCCTGGGTCTCATACTTAGGAGATCTATGATCTTGGATAAGTCATTTAATGACTCTTGGGCTCAGTTTCTACATTAATAAAGTGAGGGGGTAAGACTAAGTGATTTTTATTGCCCTTTCTATCTCTAAAACCCTATGATTTAATACTGATCTGGAATTTTGATTTTGAACTATTAGCTAGATATGTAAAGGTGAGCCAAAGAATAGCGCTCAGAAAAAGTTTAGGACTAAAGAGGAAAAGAATATATTTAACTAGGTTGCAATTTTTCTATGATTCCAAAGATGAGAAACCAATGAAAATAAAAGAATATTTGGTCTTGCTGAATGTGCATTAGATACTTTTATTGCAATTTAATGTTTTTTTCTTATATCTTCACAGAATAACAATGATAGTAAACAGTCATCATTTTACTTACAAGACTGATTTTCTCCCAATTAAAGAATGGTATAAAACATAAAAACAATTATGTAGCATAGTTGAGTAGGATAATTAAGTATCGTATATATGCCGTATGTTCTCAGGCTGTTTCATGCAATATTGTCATAAACATTAGGTAAGTAGGAACAACAAATTTGTTCTGCACAGTATATCAGGCATTTTGAAAGATAAGTAAAAAAAATGTAAGGCAGTATGGAATAATGAATAGGGCACTGGGCTTGGAGTCAGGAATACCTAAGTTCAAATCTTGTCATTTGCTCCTGAGCAAGTCACTTACCTTTCTGTGTCTCAGTTTCCTCATCTGCAAAGCAACAACCCTGGGGGTAGGAACTATTATTATTCTCATTTTACAGAAGAGGAAATTGAGTCAGATAAGAGGTTAAATTACTTTTCCAGGGTCACAGAACTAGTATCTTAAACCCAATTTGAAGTCTGGTCTTCCTGACTCCAAGTCCAGTGCTCTCCACGCTAAATCATTTAGCTGCTTTGAATAGGATTCTAGCACATTTGAAGACCCCATCAATCTGTTTAGATGATGTGTTCACATAGGGGACACCAAGGAGTAGATGGTATGTCTTCACGTGGAGGACACTAGAGAGCTACTTCCAGGAGAATTGTGATGGTGTATAAGGAAAGTAGCATGGAGAGATTAAAACATGAATGGACATTTGGTTATTGTTTCTGGTCAACTAAATGTGGTAAAAGAAAGATTCTTTAACTGGCTTTAGAGGTATTCAAAAAAGGTTATTCAGCTTCATATATAGTCTCTTTGCCTACACTCTTTGAGGAGCTCATCAGGTAAATGAATGGAGTCTAATCTGAGGGCTAAAGGACTTCTTGGCATACTTTAGATCCAGAAATGGTGTTGGCATCCATCATAATTTCAATGCCCCTAGACATGAAAGGAATGAAGTATCCTTCAGCATCTGGGTATTCCAGACTACAGATTTCATGGCCAGTGTAGGACTTTGGCCCTTTTGTAAAATGGGTAACTGGAAAAAGGAACAATGAGGGATCTTTGAGAATGACCTTTGGAGGGGCCATCAGTAGCTGAGGCACAGGCCCAGTTATACTGTATATGGACATGAACTTGGTGAGACAAATATTATGAAGGAATTTGGTAAAGTTTTGAGCATACTCACTCCCCACCTCCAACTGAGGTTCAGGAGAAAAGATTATAACCTCAAGGTGTTAGAGGAGAGAAAAATATTTGCATATGTTCTTCCTATATTTTTAAAGTAAATATTCCTTTGTAAAACCTACTTCAGTGTTAAATGGTTAAATGGAAGTGGCCCCAAAATTATTGTAAAAAATTATATGTGTGTATGTTTTTTTTCCAGATCAGCAAAAAGCTGCTTTCTTACTCTGTTGCACTAACCCTCTAGCCCCACTTGAGAACCAAAGAAAAACAAACTCATTATAAATATGTATAATCAATCAAAACACATTTCCACATTCTCCATGTCATATATACCCATATATATATCTGTCTGTATATATGTATATGTATATATATATATAAGCATGTGTGTATGTATGTGTATGTATTTCTTTATTTGATTTTTTTACCCTGCACTCTTTACATCTCCCCTCTTCCAGGAAGTAGGGAGCACATTTCATCATTAGTCCCCTAAGATCATATTCAGTCATTACACTGACAAGAATTCCTAATTCTTTCAAAGTTGTTTATGTTTACCAAATTGCTGTCATTGTATACGTTGTTTTCCTGGTTCTGTTCATTTTACTTTGCATTAGTTCATACTAATCTTTCCAACTTTCTCTGAAACTATCACCATCATTAAAACACACACACACACACACACACACACACACACACTAGTATTCTAACAAATTTATATAACATAACTTGGTCATCCATGACCCAATTTATGGGCAACCTCTTAGATGCAATTCTTCCTCACCTCAAAAGAGCTATTTTTTTTATATCCTTAGCGTTTGTTTTGTTTAGGACTAAGCCTGCCCTTGATCTGCCCTTCCTCCCTTTTCCCTTTTCCCTCCTATTTGTATGTGGAATAAAGTGCATATCTGTACCCAACTATGTTTGTGAGTATCCTTCCTTCCTTTAACCAGTTCAGATGATAGTGAGGTTGAATGTCAGCCACTTCCCTACCCCTTCCTCCTTGTTTGTAGAGATATCTTCTTATGCACTTAAATTATGTGAGATAATTTTCTCTAACTTTCCTTTCCCTCCCCCCACCTCCTTGTATATTCCTATTCCCCTCTTTCCATTCTTCTCTTAAAATCATCAAGATATAACAGACCCACTCTCAGTTCTTGTCAAATTAAATTCCCTCTATAACCCTTGATGATTATAGGGCTCATAAAGGCACATATATTAGAATATAAGTAGTTTATCCTTATTCAGTCAATTAGCATTATTTATTATTATTTATCTTTTTATGTTTCTCTTCACTCCTGTGTTTGAAATTCAAAGCTTTTCTCTCTACTCTGGTCTTTTTCATCAGGAATGCTTGGAAGTCCTCTATTTCGTTAAAAATACATTGTTCCCCTGTAGCATTATACTCAATTTTGCTGGATAAACTATTCTTGGCCATGAGCCTATATATACATCCTTTGCCATCTGGAATATCATATTCCAAGTTCTCTGTTTCTTTACAGTGGTGACTACTAAATTATGTGATTCTGTCTGTGGTTCCTTGGTACTTAAATTTCTTCTTGGCTATTTGCATGTTTTTTAAAATTTCTTTTTTTTTCTTGGAAGCTCTGGATTTTGACTATGACATTCATGGGAGTTTTCTTTGGGGGGTTTCTTTCAGGAGGTGACTGGTAGATTCTTTCCTTTTCTACTTTGCCCTCTCATTTTAAAAGATCTGGACCATTTTTCCCTAAGATTTCTTTAAACATTATGTCTAGGTTTTGTCATTGTTGTTGTTGTTCATGCATTCAGGTAGCCCAGTGATGAATACATTTTATTCCTTGACTTGTTTTCCATGTGATCCTATGAGGTAACTTACATTTTCTTTTATTTATTCAGGTTTGTTTTTTTTTTTTTACTTTGTTTTGGTATTTCCTGTTGTCATTGACTTCAGATTGGTTCAATTATCTAGGAGTTTGTTTCTTGGGCAAGATTTTGTACCTCATGTGCCAAGCTGTTAATTCCTTTTTCATTTATTTCTTCCTTTCCCAATTCTTTCTTCCACAGATCTCATTTCTTTTCAATTTTTTTTCCTCAAGCACTCTCATTTAACTTATAAATTCATTTTAAATTTTTTTCCTTTTTTTGCATCATCCCTTTAAAGAATCATGGTTGAGTTTATGCCCAAGTTATGTTTTACTCTGAACATTTTTTGTTTGTACAAATTTTGGAGTTATTCTTTTTCTGCCTTCATGTTGTAAGCATTCACACGTACATAATAGCTTTTTATGGTGGGATTCTTTTTTTGTTTGATCACTCTTCAAGTATACTTCCTGACTTCTTACTTGATGTTGGAGTTGGGCTTTGCATTCTTCTGAGTGAAAGATCTGGGATGGCCCTGTTGATGCTTTCCTGGGGGTGCTAAGTATTGTTTTATTCCAGGATCTCAGAAGAAAAATGGGGATCTGCAAGCTTTCAGTGCTTCCAAAGTGGTCTGATCCAGGACAAAGCCTGATTGCTACTCACCTATCCCCTGCCACAGCCTGAGCTCCATAAGAACAATAAACTAATACTGGACTCTACCCTATTAGCTCTTAGGGAAGGTCTGCTATTTTAGAGTGACCAAACTGTAGGCTCCCTTTTGGTCTGAGATTCTTGCCCTGGTTATTCCTCCATAGGCTGAGGTAGAACTGAGAACTCTCTCATTTCTGGGATCTGAGTCACACTACTGCTGCTTTCTTCTGAACCTGTTCTGTTCTTAGTACACCACCTTGAGCATCCTTGCCCTGAATGTCATCCCCAGGCACAAGTCTCCATAGTTCACCCTAATTCTATGACCCAGAACTCAGTACTGGCAGTTGGCACCTATTCTTGTATACTGTACTAGATAACCTGTATGGGTGTGGGACCTCCTTTTGTCCTAGTACATATTCTCTCCCTGTGTGTTATAGTGCTCTATGGTACACAACCCTGGTTAAACCCTGTCCCAAGTCCCCACAGACCTCTGTCTGTCTTCTTATGTTGACCCATATTAGGCAAAGGACTTACTGTGACTTCTCTGGATTTCCCCATCAGGATTTAATCTACTGTGTTTTCTAGATGTCTGGAGTTTTGTGGGGAGCTGATCTGTACTGTTTCTTGTTACATTGCCATCTTCTGTTCCTTGTTTTTCTATCGGCATTCACGAGGCCTTAGATGGAACAAGTAGATAGAATGTTGTGCTCAAAGTTAAGAAGGCCTACATTTAGATCCTACATCAGATCTTTATTAGCTATATGATCCAGGGATGAGTCCCTAAACTGCTTAAGGCCTCAGATTCATTATCTGTAAAATGGGGATATTAGCAGCTACTTCATAGGGTTGTTTGAGACTCAAATGCAAGAATTATAGTACTTTGGAAATCCAAAAGTACTATATAAGAGGTGGGCATTGTAGTAATTATTATAAACACACTCTTTGGAACATTTTCATAAATGTTACAAAGTTGGGGAGCTGAATAGTGAGATTCACTTAGGGGTGTTTCTTTATTCCTAGGATTCACTAGAGTAATGTGAAAAAACAAAAACTATTTCACCAAATATGAACAGAGGGATTTATTTTAAGTCTAGTTGAAGGCCATTATGCAACAGAGAAAATCCTAGATTTATGGGCTAGGAAAGGGGTGAGAGAGAGAGAATTTACCTCTGACCTCAAATCCAATGAATTTCTGTGATAAACTCCAATTTATTGCCCCATAGCTATACTTAAAAAGATATTGATTAAGGAGTAGGAGAAGTTTTGGAGGTATTCAAACTGACTGCTCGGTTTGCAGAGGACTTTTTAAAAATAAGATACACAGGTTTCAGGTGAAGAATACTGCCCTAATTTGATAGGGCTTATTTGACTTATAATCTTTAGGGTTTTTGTTTGTTTTGGTTACTAGATTTCTGATTTGGATAGGAGAATTGAGATTTTTCTCTTTATTGGTGGGTCTAGATGGGAGGAAAGCCCATCCTACTATTTATTTAGCCATTCAGATAGAGTACATTTCCAGAGCAGAAGGAAAAGAAAGAGAATGATTTACCTTGAGTATTTTCCATCAGGGCATATTTTTAACCATATATGTAACTATAGTTAGCACAATTGTTTCAATAATGGTGCAAAGGACAAGGTCATGGGATTTAACATCCATAACAACAATCCAGAATCACAGATTCGATTCCTTGCAAATCTGTTTTTATAGTTTATAACTATCAGGTCTCTACTTGAAGATGTACAATTAAGGGGAAGATATTATTTTCATCACCTTCCAAGGCAGCCTGTTCCATTTGTAGGGTATTCCAAAGGAGAACATCATTCTTGTGTGCAATTGTTTAATAACACAATAGATTCAATCACCTATGCTCAGGATAAGAAACAAATGGAAGTAGCAGCCAGAACTTTCATGTCCAGACTCACCCCAGACAAGTATATATGGATACAATACACCATTTCTACTTTGGATTTCATGGGAAATCCTATATAGGAAAAGCAAAATTCTGCAAGTTTGTGAGAGAGAGAGAGAGTCAGAAGGTGGAATTACTGTTTTAAAAAGTCCATTAAGTGAGCACATCTTCCTGGTTCAGTGGCTAATCCTCCCTGTGGAGCTTTCAGGAAGCCTCTTCCCCCTCTGCAGCCATTGTGGGATAGAGGGAGAAGGATTTGATGAAAAAAGTGCCAGTTTTTTTCAACATTAAGTCATGCATGTCCCTGAAAGTTGCCAGGTGAACTAAGTGAACATTCCATTGGTATGGCCTCTTCATGCTCTACAGAGTGTGCAGTCCCTTCTACAAGTGACATCATTTAGACTAACTCTCTATTTTATATATCAGGAAATTGAGGACTCCTGCTTTGCTCAAGGTCTTACAGATAGGTAGTGGCTGAACCAGGATGAAAATCCAGGTTTCATGGCTACAACCCAGTGTTCTTTCTATTTTTTTTTTTTTTGGCTTTTTGGAGGGCAATTGGGGTTAAGTAACTTGCCCAAGGTCACATGGCTAGGTTTTTGTTTGTGTGTGCGTTAAGTGTCTGAGGCTGGATCCGAACTCAGGTCCTTCTGACTCCAGGGCCGACGCTCTACTCACTGTACCACCTAGCCGCCCCCAGTGTTCTTTGTATTATACCATGTTTCATACATTAAGCTATTTCTCTTTCATTACAAAGAATTCTTGATAACAACTCAAAACTTATGATCTTCTAAGTATTAATAAGGACCTTTAAAATACAAAGGATAGAAAACAGGCAAGCCTCATGACAGTGAAAAGAGCAACAGGCT
The DNA here is from genome assembly GCA_011680675.1 of Gymnobelideus leadbeateri. NCBI lineage: Eukaryota > Metazoa > Chordata > Mammalia > Diprotodontia > Petauridae > Gymnobelideus > Gymnobelideus leadbeateri. Next base: position 155,455 of record WOXC01009184.1, on the reverse strand, counting down.
GGAGGGAAACATGCATATCTGACTGTTATTTACTACCCATGGGACCATAGGGAGGTCAGAGGTCACAACCTTTCTGAGACTGCTTCTTTATCTGTAAAATAGGTTTAATTCTTGCCCTACATACCTTCATTCAGTAAAGAGTCATTCTACAAACATTTATTAAACTCCTACTATGTGCCAGTTACTTTTTAAAGCAATAAGGATACAATGATAAAAAGGAGTCAAACAAGGATATAGTCCTTGCCCTAAAGGGACTTATATTCTATTTGAAGAAGGATTGTCCCCCAGCAAGTACCATAGAGGGGTTGTATGGTTGGAAGGGAGGCGGAATAGACTTCTATAGCCTCTTTTCCTGTTACACTTCTCCAAGGAAAAGTTGAATTCCTTCTAGGAGGGAGAGTTTAGGGCTGGAGGCCATCCTACTCTCCTTAGAAAAAGGGGTCACTGGGCTAGAATTATATTTATCCACTCCCTTAAATATTGTTGATCTAGGGCAGGGGTGGGGAACCTGCAACCTCGAGGCCACATGTGACTCTCTAGATCCTCAAGGGTGACCCTTTGACTAAATCCAAACTTCACAGAACAAATCCCTTTAATAAAAGGATTTATTCTGTAAAACTTGGACTCAGTGAAAAGGCTACACCCAAGGACCTAGAAGGCCACATGTGGCCTCGAGGCTGCAGGTTCCCACATCTAGGGAATGGGTTTTTTAGGTTTAATCTAGCTTCTGATTAATGTTCCATTATGGTGGGAAGCAGGACAAGAAGTTTTATATTTTCACATATCCTAAGCCTTGAGACCTGTTTCCTCACCTGTTCCACAATGAACACACATAGCACTTAGCCAAGAAACTCATTTAATTCTATAGCAAGACAGAAATCAAAGTAGGAAAATGTATGCTAGACAATACATTGTGAAAGAGATCTTCTATTGGGAGTAAGGTAACAGCAAAACTCAGTGTCTTAGGTCTCATTCAAGAGGAAGTTCCTTGAAGTCAAACTGGGGAAAGGGACATCACGGGAAGACTGTCAGCTCCTTTCCTGTTTTTCCTTCAGCAATCTGAAGTGGAGTTGGCCTCTTTCCTCTTCTCTGTTGAAACTGGAAGCCAGAAACCCCTTCAAGGAAGACTGAAAAAGCTAAACCTTTTTCTTACTCTCACGGTCTCCACCCCTGGCCCTGATGTAGGTTAAGGGAATTGATCTTCACCAACAAGGAGAGTCCCATCCAAATGGACTTTTCGACGGGGATTACATATTGTTGTTGCAATTTCTTGTCTATCTTATCTTTAAAAGCTATAAAGTTCTGCATAAATGGAGTAGACAGCTGAATCTATCTATAGATAAATCCGGTCTAAAAGTTTACTGGCCTTTATAACATAGATGCACTTGTACTTTAGCAGCTATGATGAATACAATATAAAAGGAACACTAGAGGCCAGTAACCTATTTCTGAATATTTTTTTTTCTTCAGCAGATCCAACCTTAAGTCTGTGTGCTGATTGTCCTATTCTCCCCTTTTTCCATTACATTTTTATTAGGACTTCACTTGAGATGATATTACAATATATTAGAAAGCCATATCCCCCCAAAATGTTTGGTTTACAAATTTTTAACACTAAAGAATTGAATATTAGCTGTATATTCCACCATAACTCCAGAGGCCTAGCATTATGGCAGGTTATGTTTGAATGTCTCAGATAAATTATCTCTGATTACCAAGTATCAACAACAGACAAAATATGTAGAACATTTCACATGGCACCATCTGTGTGTAGATATTCAGGTAGTGGGTAAATACACACACCTCTATAATAAGAGTAGGTGTACATATATATGTATATGTATACATATATACATTAGTGTATAGATATACTATAGATATGCAATCTGGGGACATGGATAAATATACACACCCACATATACCCTCAATACAGTAGGGATACACATACATTTGAGATGTGGCCCCCGGGGTTCAATCACTGTCTTAGAGATCTCCAGTCTAACTCGCTGAACAATGTCAGCTGCAAAGATTTAATTCCTTTTATTGACATTCTGTTGGATAAAAATTCGAGTTGGGTTTTTCATTTGACTATATAGACACAAACACACAGAAGAAGCTGCTGTAGCCAGCACCGGCTTTTTTCAGATAAATTTCAATGAGGAGAAGAAGTAGAAGAAAGAGACTGGGAGAAAATAATTTGCCCTTAGATCCCTCTACTTTAAGAATTGACTGATGTTTTGCATCTTTCTCCCTGTCTTCCCTGCCCAGTCCTACAAAGGGAAAGTGCGTGAAAACTGGAGCTTGAGACAAGATTTAAAAAGCCGACCTCCTTCTGAGCCTTGATAGTTGTTTTCACTCGCAATTCTTCCTCTATTCTATCACTACAGGTGTTTGCAAGAGGCATTTTTTCCCCCTCTTGTCCATCAAAACCTGCTCAGGATATTGAGCATGCCCAGTTCGATTGTGAGCGCCACCAAGGAGTTTACAATGCGCAGGTCCCACTTCCCAGGGTTTTAGTGGCCAGAGGAGGGAGGAGGGGAAAGAGTAGGAACAAGGATAGTGGTTGAGTAAGAGAGAGAAGCACAGGAGGCGGAGAAAGTGTAGGTTCAACACATGTATGTAGCCTGAAAGGATGAGGTCTGGAAATGTGAGCAGGATACGGGGGCGAAGGCAATTTCTAGAGCACTGTGAGCTTAATTCAAATGCCCTCCATCATCTCCCCCCTTCCACACCCATCTTTACCCCTAAGTGCAGGGAGGGCATATTTGTTCTTAAAGGGCAAATTAGTACGGGGGAGCATGGGGTTTCCCAGCCAACTCGCGTGCTGGGGACTCGAGTAGGGACCACTGTCCCCTTCCCGCCCCCCCCCTATTAGTGTTCCCCCTTCTGCATTGTTTATTCTGGAGTTGTCACAAAGCCATCAATGTGGCCATCCTTTTGCGCTGATCCCCACCCCGCTGTGGCTTTATGGTGTGTATTCACACGTGATTCCCATCCATTTCTCTCTCCCCCCCACCCCAGCCCCGCACACCCCCCAGAATCCCCTCGGGGCGCTCTGCCTCTCTTCCCACGGTCATGACGGCATTCCATGGTTTAGCCAATCCCCAGTAGATGAGAACCGCTGGCGCTGCCCGCTCGAGATTCCCTGGGAGTGACCCAGACTAGAGACACACACCTGCCGAAGAGGGGGCGGTGCAGGAGACGGGGGCGGGGAGCCAGGGCAGGAGGGAGGGGAGGGGAGAAGACAGACACTCACAGACACTCACAGACACACACAGACACACACAGACACTCACAGACACACACAGACACACACGCCTACCCCTCCCCCGCACCCACACCCCCTTCCCTCAGTAGAAACCTATCATCACGTTGACAGTAGGCTTCCCCAGACGGGGCGCCCCGCCCACTTCTGTGCCCACCCCTAGCCTTCCCAGCCCCCCCAGACATTCTGGGGCTTGGTCCTGGGATCCGGCCCCAGGCTGGACATCTAGCTATTACCACCCCAAGGCTCGCTCTTCTCTTCTCTACTCTCCCTCCTTCTAGCCCCGACGTTTCCCTAAACCAGGGAGGAGGAGGAGGAGCAGCAACAGCAGGAGGATCCGCACTTTGCTAACCCGCTCTAAGTGGCTCCGAGCAGTTAAACTGGGCATGCTCCGTAGCCTGGGCAGGTTTGGGTTGCAAGTAGAAAGCTTTGGCTCTTAAGCCGGGAGGAGAGAACAAGGAGAGAGAGAGAGGGAGGGAGGAAAGGAGGGAGAGGAGAAAGAGAGAGAGGCACACAGACTCACACAGAGAGACAGAGGCATACACACGCAGAGCGCGAGAGCCCCGAGCGGCCGGAGAGGACCGCCGGTGCCCAGCGTTGCCACCATCCATTTGCAAGACGCTGGCATTAGAGAAACCCACCCACCGCCCCTCCGGCTGATGTAAGGATCCGAGCGCTTGGGGGAGAGGGATTATTGGTTTGGGGGGCTTGGGAGAGAAGCTGCTCTTTTCGGTCCTAGTGGCTCTCTGTGACTGGGGATGGTGGAGTAGGGGGGCGGGGGAGGAAAGAGGATGGTTGGGGGGCATTAGGGAGTTCTTTTTTGCGGGGGAAGGGAAATGGTTAGCGGCTGGGCAAACGAGCTTCAGGGCCAAAGAATAATAATAGTGATAAACAAAAGGGAAACAAAACCCCACAAGTCCCAGAGCCCGGTCTCCAGGCGGTGAATAGAGATCTCTTGCCGGCGGCGCTTCTGGGCTGTAGTTAAAAGACAAGTGACAGGTAGATTAGGTTTCGGTTCATGCCCTGAAAGCCTGAGGATGCTCCCTCCCTTGCCGCAGGGTTTTGTTTGTTTGTTGGGTTAGTATGGTGCACACACACTTACATACACACACACACACACACACACTCACAATATCACGGATGTGTCTTTTTCAGAACCTATGCAGATGCCAGGCAGAGTCGCACTGCTCAGTCGGAAATAAGGGAACCCCGGTTCTCATCCCCTCTCCCCACCCCCTTCCTCTTTAGTTTTCGCCTACTTTGTTTCCGCAGACTCAGTCCAGACGTTTACCATCTTATGATCTGGAAATAGCTTGGGCTTGGCGTTTATCTGGCTATTTTTGTTAAAAATAGTTGGCCTTCTTCAACGCATGTAAATTGACATCTATGTGTATCTTTTGAGGAAGCTAGGAGGAAGGAATGACCATTTCAAATTAAAATAACCTTGACTGTGTTGTTCATAATAATAAAAAAAAAAAACTGGGCAAACGTTGGGTAAGCACAGTTCTGGACCACAAGTTTTACCTTGTAGCAGTTGAAAAGATTCCGAGGATTATGTTGTTTTAAAGAATGAACATTTTATTAATTTTTATTAATTATAGAGTAACTTGTGAAATACTTCCGTTTCTAATGTATCAATGTGATAATTTTTTCATGTAATTTTGTTTGGGATAGTAAATAATATATTAATGCTAGGATGCTATATTCTGAAATGCAAATGTGCCATTTTATTATTTACACAAAGAAATATCATGCCCATCTGTATTCCTCTTTTATATCTTTTTTTTTTCTAAATTAGATTTGTAATATTTTTGAAAGCATTTGTAGTTGCAACTCCCTCCCCTCCCCCAAGCACAACATATGATGTGGCGTTTCAGTTAGATATGTGTATCCTAGAGACACCTGTTTCTTAATTGTGTTTGACCATCATTTGTGGTCTGTGTTACATCTGGAAAAAAAATTGAATTGAATTCCACTTTTCTAGTAGAACTAGCTTCAAAAAAATTCGGGAAAATAAGTAAATAATCATATTACCTTGGTATAAAAAGAGGGATTAAAGAAATTCTGAAAAAAATAAACCTGTGCTTTCGGGGATGAAGAAAAAATACTGCATACAAAGCTAAATGGAATTGTAACTTTATTCCACAATGTTGTAATGTGGCCAGATTGACAAATGTATTTTGTCCATTGAGTATTTGTCCATTGATCTTCCTAATAATGGTATACAACTATATATGTAATGATTTATCATCTGCTTTGATAGAAAATAAAGTCTTTATGTAACAATATGTGGCTTACAGCATTCAGATTATAGTATATAAACTAAAGTGCCAGATTTTAAAAAATAAAATAGGATTACAATTTCAGATACTTATACACATGTATAGAAAGCGATATATACACATAGATATGAAATATATACATAATCATACACACATATAATATATATCTATGTATAGTTTATGTTCACCTCATTGAATCACAGAAATTCAAAAGATTTTTGTATTAAAACAAATTGTTTCCTACTCCCAAGGAGACCTTTACATATTGTGAAATTTACTTTTAAAAATGGAATGGCAGTTCTGTGAGTGATTATATATTAATGTATTAAACTTGAGCACTACACTATGATGGAAAAACTAACCTTAGTACATGGGTAACCTGGTATGCCCTTAGATGTAGCATATACTAGAAGATACATATCCAGAAGAAAACAGTCACAAACTTTATTGTCCTTTCCACATCAATTTTGTTTCATTTTTATTCATATCACTTAAACATCTTTGTGTTTCTCAGGATCTCTGGTAAAACTGTCAAAACAGAATTTCAAGTCTGACTTGATCATTTAGCAGACTTACATCTGTTGGAGTGATAATACTTTTTATTTTAGAAATGCACACCCACATGAAAGAGCTCCACAGAAGTTTCCTATGTTTTTGCCTTTGTGTGCCTGAATGTGTGGGTGTGTTTAACCTCATATATAACCTTAAATCTTTAGATAGTATTTTTGGATATATTATGAATGAGAGAAAGAAATATTTCAAAATCGTAATAGTAAATAGCACTTAACAAGAGTCTTTTAAAAGAAAATTTCCAGATTTGAAAAATTATTTCTTAACCCTTTCCCAAACTGAAATAGTACTTATTACTCTGTTATTACACCTTTTCCAAAAAGACGTCCAAGCATTAAAAAATTAATGCATATGACAATTTTGCAACGTATGTCAGTAATATTTGGCAATACTAATGAACATGGAATTTTGCTAGTAGGCTGTTAAATCTATCTTGGGATGTTATCTATGAGGAATTGAAATGATGAATCTTTGCTTGCTTAAAGCTTCAGGCTCCTTTCCTAAACATTTAGGTTTAAATTTTTGGTGATTTAAACGCTATTTTGCAATTCCTTTTTTAAAACATAGTATCTTAGGATGATAAGTGTTTAAATGACTTGATTTGTTCTTATTTGGGGTTGGAATTTTCATCTGTAATATATAGAATATCACATTGTAAAACATCTAGCAATATTTAAATGTTTGTTTTAATAATTTGAATTCTTTTGCTATTATCTCGGTTAAACTCAAAGAAGTTAACAGCTTCTGTGAATGTTTGGAAGAAGCACTAAGCATTAAGTATAATTGCACTGAAGCTTTTGGAACTGTGTGTGTGTGCATGTGTATGTGTGTCTGTGCATGCTAAGAGTGAAAACTATTGTATTATATTTGAGTAGCAAATATTATAACCACATAAAATATTGTCTCCCTGGATATTTTCAACCATATGCCTTGTTGTGAAAATATTTTTGAAACATGCAGTTAGTTATACAAATGTCAAAATGATTTTCAATTGCAACCACTATTGAAGTGATAGAAAAATTTAATGATAATTGGCAATAAAGACTAAGTCCTAATTTCCAACAAACAATTGAAAACCAAAGTGAATCTTGTAGTTTCATGAACGGGACCCACACCTTTGAAGCTGGTGGGTATAATGAGGTCAGAGCTAATGATTAAGTTTCTAGTGATGATGGCAAGGAGGTGTATTCAGATTGAAGCTTATGGTATTTCTTAAAATATTTTGTTTTTAGCCAAAATAAAAGTGTTTATGTGCCCTCTTCATCTCTTAAGAAATTGGGAGAGTGAGTAAAATATAATTCTTAACCTGTGCCAATTGGCAAAGTGACCTTCTTGTAGATTTTGCTGTTGATGATCAAATATTGACCATGGTTGTGAATGCAGTCTTTATTTACCAGTACATGATAAAGCTGTAATATTTAACCAGTACAATAAAATCACATACTCATTTCTTACCTGCCTCAATATTTTATACATTTAATAGTCATCCCTTTTGAGACAGCTTCTACCTTTTTAAAACACCAGTGCATATTTTAACTACTAAAAGAGCTCTTTACCCAGTTATGCCTGAGACTGAAACAGTGATTTCTCGGGTCCTGAATCTGTGATTTATTAGCTTGGTAGAAAGAAATATGGGATATGAAGCCAGAATAATTCAGGCCACAATGGGTGACATGGGTGATGGCTTGCTAAGTGAGTTAGAGAGAGGTTTGTATTGTCATTGTCCGAATTAAGTATGGGTTAACAAAATGAAATGACAGCACTTTTTACAAGGCCCTCATCTTACAATTGGGAAAAAAATAATTTTGAAAAGTTGGCTCTACTTTCAGGCTTTTAGAAACCTTTCATATGCTAAAAATGTAGTGTGGTTTTCATCTTGATTTAAAATTTGAGTTAGTACTACAAAGTCACACATCCAAAAGTTTTTGTTTTTGTTGTTCAGTCATTTCTGAATCTTTGTGCCCCAATGTGGGGTATTCTTTGCAAAAATACTAGAGTGGTTTTTTGTTTCCTTCTCTGGCTCATTTTATAAATAAGGAAATGGAGGCAAACAGAGTTAAGTGACATGCCCAGGATCACATAGCTAATAAGTATCTGAGACCAGATCTGAGCTCACAAAGATGAGTCTTCTTGACTCCAAGCCCTCCCTGAGCTGTAGCCAATCCAGCTGCTCCTATCCAAAGGAAGACTTGATTAAAAGGTTGACTTTTTTTGGTCTTTTTCAAGCTTTCTCTTTCTTCTTTATATAGGACAAAAAGTGTTTAAAGGGAAATAAATCTTGGGTAGGTTTGTTTGAAATACCTCTTCTACCTACTACTTAGCATAAAGTTCTTTGAGAATCTCTCATCTAGTGAGACATCCAGATCACATTCTTAGCCCCTCTCAAAGCGACTGCTTCTCTGCAGCTTTTCTTTCATACCTCCCCTCATGCTCCCCAGATTCCCATTTGTTCTCAAGTGTGCTCAGTACTAGGTAATTACATATTCCTTTTACTGAATTGCCCTTGAGCTCAAACATTTCCCTCATTGAGCCAATCTTTAAAAAAAATACATTTTCCACTTGGACAACTAGGATGTTTTTAGTTCTTTAACTTAAAAGAAATCTTGTATACCTGTATTTTCATTGTAAATAGGAGAAAAATAGATTGGAAGAAATTTGATGAAAGAATCAGTCATATTCAAATCAAAAGTGATCTTCTGATGCACCCATAAGTTTACATCATCAATCATTTCCCTCAGTAGTAAATTGCCTCTTGTGTGTCTCCCCCTCCCACAACATATAATATACTACCATGTCAGTCAGGGATGATATGATTTTACAGAGTTAATTGAGTGAATTCCTGCATTTTTTGGCAGGTTAAAAAAAGCAGTAGCCTATTTCTTCCTAAGATTCTCTCAGGAAAGTATGGAATTTTAGATCTTAGTCATATACTACAAGAAAAATGCCAGATTGTCCTTTAAAATAGCCAGCCCTTTTTTCATCACTAATATTTGAGCAGGGTTGGGTGGGACTGTTAGCTCAATTCTTAAAAGTTTTAAAATTCTATAATTTTTCCAATGGAATTTACATCCCCCAGGATCTTAGTTCTTCCATGTTGGTGAAATGCTTTTACTTTTGCAGATTATATTAGTGCTTTAAGGTTAATAAGGTTCATGACATAGCAGATTTTAGTGTTGTAGTTTTCCAAATCATTCTCAGGTCATTTGTAGAATTCCTTGAGAGTCCAAAATAATGTCACATGAAACATATGTTTTCCCCCCTTTCCTTCATATGGATTTTTTCCAATGTTGGCTCATTTCATCAATCAAAAACAAAAATACAAAGTTTAATAATATAGTGAGATAAATTGTTATTTATCCAAGCCAAGAAAAACTCCACACAATTTTTTATTATATTTTGCTGTAGAAGAAAGTGGGAGCAGGTTGAGTTTATTATTCATGGGCCTTTTGTTTCACCCTTGTGGTTTCTGTGGTGAAATGTTTGCAGACCACAGCATTAGGTTATGACAAGCTAGTTTCCTACATTCCTTAAATATTCTGTTTGCAAACCTATGAATTTGGGCTTGAAATGGAAATTGGGCACAGGGAAATAGACTTGACTAAACCTTCAATTTAGGCACTAATGTCCATTTCCATTACACAGAAAAGGGGGAAAGGAGTGGAAAATTCAGTTCAATTCAGCAAACATTAAGCATCTACCTGTAAAATGTACTGTGATAAGTGATGAGGATACAAAGATATCATATGAAAACCAGACTTTAAGAAGGTTAGTGTAGGTTAGTATAGGACTAGGTTATGATATGATCATAATATATATTATCATAATATATAAATGTAAAGAAGAGATAAAAATAAAGTATTATGAGGAGTTAGAAGCTGGAGAGATCAATTACAACTGGGAAGATCAGAAAAGATTTCTTGACTGAGTGCCTCCCATTAAGGAGGATTTTGAAAGAAGAAAGAAGTTTCAATAAGTACTTATGCAGGAAAGGTGAAGATTAAATAAGCAATTGGTCTGTGGGGGAAAAGTTGTTATATCTGATGACAGAGAGCAGTTATTACTATTTAACTTTTATTTTGCTTCTATTTTCTTGCCAATGATGTTTGGAAAGGACAGAGCAAAATTGACTAATAGGGGGTTAATACCCCAAATACGTACAAAGATTTAAGAGAATACCTAGCTATCCCATCCTTAATGAGTTGAAATCTTCAGGGTCAAATGAACTACATCCTGAAGTACTGAGCATGCTGGTAGATATGATGCTGAGCCACTGACATTGTCTTTGAAAGACCTAGGGAAATAGGAGGTTTGCCATGGGATTTGAAAAGTATAGCTGGCTTAATTGTTAGATAAGTGAAGAAAATGAAGTCTTCAGATTTTAGCCTAGTGAGCTTGCCTTTGTTTAGTGGCATAATTGTAGAATGTATAACATTATTATATTATATTTTATATTATGCATTATATTATTGAGACCATTTGCTGTGAGCAACCTCTTTTCCCCTCTTCTCCATCTCCTATCACTCATATGCCTACTCTCACTATGTCCTCCTTCACATTTGTTCCAGATGACATGACAAAGTGACCTCATTCTTTACTAAGGCTAACACCTCTACCTAATTAGATAATCTCATTCCATCCCGTCTCCTCCAAAAGATTGCCCCCTATATCATCCCTATTCTATCACATATTTTCAATCTCTCTCTTCTACTGGGTCATTCCTTACTGCCTAAAATGTTCCCACATATCTCCCATCCTGCATTGTCATTCTTTGTAGCTGAACTCATTGAAAAGGCAATCTACAAAAGGTGCTGCCTCCCTTTCTCTCCTCTCCTTTGTCATCCAACTTCTGACTTCATCATTGCACTAAACTTCCTCCCTCCAAAGTTGCCAGTGATTTTTCAATGGCCTAATTCAGTGGCCTTTTTTTAATCTTCATTCTCCTTGACATGTCTGCAGTCTTTGACGTTGATTAAACTCTTCTTGGTACTCTCTTCCCTCTAGGTTTTTGGGATATCACTCCTGGTTCTTTTTTTTTTTTACCTGTCTGACTGCTTTTTCTCAACCTCCTTTGCTTATTCTCTACTCTTTCTATACTCCTGCATTTGGTGATCTCATTAGCTCTCATATAGATTACCATTATTATGCTGATGATTCTCAAATCTACCTATCCTGCTGAAACCTCTCTGCTGACCTCCAGTCTTACATCTCCAGCTGCCTTTCAGATTCTTGAGCTGGATATCCAATAGAAATCTTAAATTCAGCATGTCCAAAACTCATTGTATTTCCCCCTAAACTTTCCCGCCCTGACCTTCTCTATTACTATAGAAGACGGTTCCATCCTTCTAGTCCCTTAGGCTTGCAAACTCAACTCTTCACTATCTCTTACACCCTCTCCCCCATATCCAGTCTATTTCCAAGGATTGTCAGTTTAGCTTTTGTAAAATTTCCTGAATATGCCCCCTTCTCTTTGACATTGCTACCAGTCTGGTGTAGGCCCTCATCACCCCATACTTTGATTACTGCTGTAGCCTGCTAGTGAATCTGCCTGCCTCAAGTCTTTCCCTATTCCAATCCACTCTTCCTTCAGCCACTAAAGTGATTTCCTGAATTTCAGATCTGATTATGTTACTTCATATACTCAGTAAACTCTAGTGGCTTCCTATAGCTTCTAGGAGCAAATACAAATGCTCTTCTTGGCATTGAAAACTCTTCATAAACTAGTTCCCTCTTGTCTTTATAGTTTTCATATACTTTATTCTCTGCCATGTACTTTTTCCATTCAGTGACACTGACCTTACTCTTATACTATCTCATGTCTCTGGGCATTCTCTCTGGCTATCCCCATACTTGGAATGCTCTGTCTCTTAAATTTTGCCTACTTACTTTCCTGACTTCCTTTAAGTCCCAATTTAAAGCTCATCTTTAAGGAAGATCTTCACAATCCATCTTAATTCTAGTGCCTTCCCTCTGTAGACTATTTTCCTGTTTATCCAGTATATAGCTGACTTTATGTATATTTCTTTGCATGTTGCCTCCATCATTAGATTGTAAGCCCTATGAAGGGAGATACTGCCTTTTGTCTCTTTTTATATTCTCACCAATTAGTACAGTGTCTGGTACATAGTAGGAACTTAAATGTTATTGATTGATTAAATATTTATTGTTTGGGGGTGATTAATTAACTTCTATAACAGGAAGTGATAAAAAGTTGGCATGGGGAGCTCATTATAAGTGTGGGGAGACAGTTTGAGCAAAAACTTTGAGACAGTGGAGGGCAGGTCAATAAGGAGAGTGAATAGTCCTATGTGGCTGGGACATAGGGTACTCCAAGGGCAATAGGACAAGATAAATCTGGAAGGCTGGTTGTAGAAGTTTTTGAATGACAAGGTTAGAAGGTATTTTTTTTTTGAAGACAAAATTGTAGAAGCTTTTGAATGACAAGGGTAGAAGGTATTTTTTGATGACAAAATTAACCTTTATTTATATTTACCATTCAAATGAGATACACAGAAAGCCAAATACCTTGTTTAGGAGAAAATGAGGAGCTTCTAAAAGAGTTTGAGCTAGTGACATAATAAAAGTTATATATTGACATGATTCTAAAGTCAGCAATATGAAGAATGGGTTGTGGAGCAAATAGATTGAAAACACGAAGACCCATTAGTCCTACCACAGTAGTCCAATTGAGAGGTAAAAGGGAACTGAAGTTGGTTGATTGCAGTTGGAAGGACAGGGGTAAAAATCAAGGGTATTTGAGACTAAGTAGCTATGTTGTGTAGGCAAGAGAGAAGAGCTAAATTAGCATAAAATTTAAGTGGATCTACTAGTATGTTTTATGTTTTTCTTTAGAAAAATTTGGTCATTTTCACTGATTAGAAGCCTCTCACATATATAGTAAGAAGAGAAAGAAACTCTTTCCTCTTGGCTTAAGCTTTAGACTGACAATATGGGATGAGATAGATAGGCACAGTTTTAGTTGTTTTCTTCCTTCTCATGGTTTGCTAAAGTCAGTTCTAGGAAAGACAATGAGCTCCAGCTCAATTAACCAAATATTAACTAAGAGTCACCTATGTGCCAGAGCATGTATTATGTGCTGAGGAGAGAGGGATGGAACAAGCATTTATTTAGTGCATACTTTGTTTCAGGCACTGTGCTAAGCGCTTTTACAAATCATCTCATTTAATTCCCATAACAAACCTGTAAGGGAAGTGGTATTATTATACCCATTTATAGTTGGGGAAACTGAGGCAAACACAGATTCAGTGATTTGCCCAGGCTCATACTGCTAGAAAACACCTGAGATCCCATTTGAATTCCATTTTGCTAGGGCTATTGAGGATACAAAAACAAAACATTTTCTGCCTTCAAGGATCTTACATTCTATTTGGGGTTGGGGAAACAATATATACAAAGATAAGTAAATTAAAAATAAACTTGCATAATTACCACAAAATAATTTTATGTGGGATATGGAGTTTAACTGCAGGAATCAGGAAAGTACTGTTGTGTATGGGGGGCACCCAAACAAGGACTTGAATTCAGGAAGTTAGGATTTCCAAGAGGCAGTGATGATGAGGGAGAGCATTCCAGACCTGGGAAGATAGGTAAGAGTAAGATGGTTAAAGGCTTTAAATGGCAAGGAGAGGAATTTGCCTTCCTGGAGGCAACAGGGAGGCACTGAAGTTTTAGCTGTGCTTTAGTAAAGCACTGGGTGGAAGACGGATTGGAGGGGGATAGAGTATGGTTATAGGGTGACCAGTTAGGAGACTATTGCAGCAGTCAAGGAGAGAGGGTCTAACCTGAACAGAGGTGGAGATCCTAAGAGCAAAGACGTGGGAACAGATGTGAAGGATGTTGTAGAAATAGAATCAACAAGACATGGTAAATAGTTGTAGAAGGATATATAAGAATGAAGAGTTGAGGATGATTCTTAGGAGACTAAAGAAACAGGAAATAGATAACTTAGAAAAAAGGATGGGCTGAAGTTGTAAAACGATTCTTTTGGGAGGGTACAGATTGAATTTGATACAGCAGTGGGACACCCGAGGGGAGCTATCTGGCAGACAATCCAATATATTGGAATTGGAGCTCAGAAGTAAAATGAAATTTGGGAGTCATCTGCTGGAAGGTGATAGCTGAATGAATGCTGATGAGATAACAAAAAGAGGAAATATAGAGCAAGAAGAGAAGAAAGCTCAAGACAGAGCCCTAGGACACATGCACAATATAGGTGGGAACAGGTATAATGATCCAGTGTAGGAAACAGGATGATCTTTTGGGAAGGTACAAACACAACTGTGAAACAGCAGTTTCATCAAACCCAAGGGAAAGAGAGCATTAAGGAGAAGGGAGTGGTTAACAGTATGAAATCCTGCTGAAAGGTCTACAAAAATGAGGAGTAAGAAAAGTCTGTTGGATTTAAAAATAAAAAAAGGAGACCCAGGTATAGTCATAGTGTTTTTGAGTCCAAATCCTATCCATGGAATCTGAGTATTATATTCTTGATTGCACATACTAAAATAGTAACTAACCAAATGATAATACAGAGCAGTCTGAAAAGGAAAATTCAACCACCAAAAGGTGCCCAGATTATGATTAGTGAGGAGATTGTACATTTTAAAAAATTCCATTCAATCCATTTCCAATCATAATCATAAGAAATATGTCTAAGTTGTTCTAAATCATTCTAAATCTATTAAGCATTTAGCATAACACTGGGAAAACAAGTGTTAGAAAATGACAGCCCTGACTTAGAGCATAGTTACAGGAAATTCAGAACTTTTCAAATTGGCCTTTATTAGTTGCATACTTTACTCTTGATTATATCTCTTTTTCTTTTATTTTTAGGTTGAATTCTACCCCCCCCAAAAGGTCATTTAGACCATTTAATTAAAATACTTACGAATTACTGGGAAGATTTTATATTATCTCCCTGAGATATTGGAAAAGGAACAAAATGATGGCCCTGGTTCTCTTCTGAATTTAGAGAAGTATAGTGAAGTATAAGAACAAATAAATCTTATTATGGAGAAGGATGATTTTTATACTTAGAGTGCTTTCCATTCTGACCACTAATTTAAACTGTTACCAATGGGGTTATTGTTTATTTGGTAGTGATAGCTTCTGTAAAATACAGGTGCCTCTATATAGAGGTGAGATACGATGTTTTCCAACAAGTTAGTAATAAAGTTGCATTCACTGAGTCACAGAATTTTAGAGCTGGCAGAGACCTATGGTATAACACTTTTAGACTTTCTTTGGAGAGGAACCTACTTCTTTCTTTTTTTTTTTTAAACAAATGCTTTATTAACTTCTGTTTTACATCATTCATTTCCGCCAGATTTTGAGTTACAATCATTTTCCCCCCATTATTCCCCTACCCAACCTCCCAGAATAGCAGTCCCACAAGATATCGCTTCCTCCAATCTGCTCTCTCCCATACCTTCTCCCATACCCCCATCGACTTTTCCATTAGAGGAAGATGAATCTTTGTGTCCCAATGCCTGCACATCTTATCTCCCAATTATAGGCAAAAGAGTATTAATAATAGTATTTATATATATATTTGAAGCATTTAATGTTACGACCTCGAATTTCAGATCCATTTCCTTCCTCCCTTGTCACCCATTCCCTCTTGGGAGATAAGTAATTCAGTATATGTTGTACATGTCTAGCTATGCAAAACATTATCATAGTAGATATATTGTACAAGGCTGCTTATAATTCCCTCCCACTCATCCCACCCCCCACCTGGTCCATTCCCTACATGATCCTGTCCCTCTTCTATAGTGGGTACTTCCAACCTCCCCTCCCCCAAGGATGCCCTCCCATCCATCATCCCTCCTCTCATCCCCCTTCCCCTATCCTGCTGCAGGTTGAGATATCCCATTTAGTATGTATGTCATTTTCTCCCTGAACCAAATTCAATGTGAATGTGGTTTTGCCTTTTTACCTTCCTTATTCTCCCCCTCCTTTGCAACCACTTCCCCTACATGAGATAGTTTACCCTACCATGTCTCTCCCCATATCCTCTTGCCACTTTCCTCTCTCACCTCATAATTTGAACCTACTTCTTTCTAATGCAGACAATTTCACTTTGAGACATGTAGCTCTAATTGTTAGAAAAATTTTCCATCAAGACTAAATTTGATCTTCTATAGCTTCTACTGGATCTGGCTTCTGGAACTAAAGACAACCAATCTAGTCTCTCTTTTACATGGCAATCCAGGTTGCCCTCCTCTGAGCACTCTTCATCTTAGTGATGACCCCCTAAATTATGGCACCCAGAACTGAACACAGTTCTCTGGGTGGTATTTGACCAAAGATGAAATTATTAGAATTCTTATTCATGGATAAGAGATATCCTTATTTCTGAAAGCTATACCTCCTTGAATGCAACTGAAGATTCCATTATCTATGATGAAGATGTAAAATGGCCCCTATTTTGTTTTGGACAGTCAACAGGAACCAATTAATGGCTTAGTATGTTCCTGATTCTGTAATACTAAGTGCTGGGAATACAAAGAAAAGCAAAAAAATAAATAATCCATACTCTCAAGGACCTTTGTTATAAAATAACTTGGTACCTTTTCTAGTTGACTTTAGTTCTTCAATGAAAGAGAAATTCTGAGGGTTGTGAAATTTGTTGTGCATTAGGCAGAACAAAATAAAATAGACCATCTCCTAGGGCTGAACTCCGCTGGAAAGCCTTATAGCACATACCTTTATATCTACAATAAGGAATTTTTATCTTTTAGATTTTCAAAATTTGAGTGTTGTAAATATTTGGGTAATGTACTTAAATGATTTCATGATGGATATTTTTATTATATTGTTAATTTGTAAGATAACTGACCCATGGAGTGATGTGAATGCTTAACAAGATTAACAAAAAAAAATCATACACACTCATTTTGTCTATGGTCAAGAAAAAGAAAAGAGGTTGTATAAAATTGTAGATTTTAGAGATTAGAGACCTTGTCCACCGCCCTCATTTTACATGTACAGAAACTAAGGCCAAGAGAAATTGAATTATTTATCTAAAGTCATACTAAGTATTGTGGAGAGAGCCCACATCAAAGCTAGGGAGACCTGAGTTGAAATCTTGGCCTCTAGGACATACTGGCTGTGTCAGTTAACCTCTGAGTGCAATAAGCCAGCAGTGTCAAAAACAGCCTACAGCATTGCAACCCAACAGTCCCTAGGGCAACCAGATCAGATGAAAATGGAAGTTTTAAATATTTGACAAAAGGAATGAAAATACAGCACAGCATAGATAATGTTAATATGTGTTTTTCTAAGAACATAAGGCCCTTAGGGATTCTTATGTGTGGTTTAGTGGCACCCTTTTTCAATTTGAGTTTGCACCACTGCTTTAGGCAACTCTCTATGACTCTAAGTTGTGAAGGTTATGATCTCCATGGATAGGGAGAATTTCCTTATCTGGGAGTTCCCTGTACCAAGGAAA
Organism: Gymnobelideus leadbeateri; assembly: GCA_011680675.1. NCBI lineage: Eukaryota > Metazoa > Chordata > Mammalia > Diprotodontia > Petauridae > Gymnobelideus > Gymnobelideus leadbeateri. The sequence goes on along the minus strand of WOXC01009184.1, from coordinate 137,871 downwards.
TCACCTATACCTTGCCCCATCCCATAAAGCTACATAGTGACCGAGTCGGGACAATTCAGTTTCTCTGGCTCCAGTCTCATGCTCATTGCTTTTCACCTCATTATTCAAATGGTAAATGCTGAATAAAATAGCTGTTCCTCTTACAAAAAATGAAAATTTTATTATTTATAAGAATCATATAAGTAGAAAAGAAAAAAAATGTCCCTTATGTTAAACCAAAGAACTAAGGACTTTTAAAAAGATAACTGTTTGGCTGCTGAAGTCTCATAGTGATACATTTACCAAATGACTCCTACCTAATTCAGAAATGACAATAGTAAATTAAACTGTATTCATTGTCCATCAATAGCTATTCTTTAGTGACTGGATACCCATTGCTGTGTCCAACAAAATAGAACCCAAAGTAGGAAGTGGATTTATGGGTAATGCAGTCATAGGGTTATAGATTAAGAACAGGAAGGGATTGTAGAGGCCATCCATTCCAACTCCCTCATTTAACAGATCAGAATACCAAAGCCCAGAGAGTTTAAATTACTTAATTCCAAGTCATAGAAGTAGTATAGTGTTCCAACGTAGGTACCCTGACTTCAAATCTACAGTTCATGCCATACAAAAATTGAAGCTGACAGATTTAGTGACTTAATCCAAAGTCACACTGCTATTAAGAAACTGAGCTTAGAATTCAATCTAGCTCTTTTCAATTTCATTGCTATTTCCACTATAAGACATTATGTACATTACATAATTAATATAGTTCACTTGAGATATGTAATGGGCATAATCAGTACCTTTTCTCTTCAATCTTCTCTGCTAGAGTACATCCTATATTGCTGGACTGAGCTCCCCTAGACACTTGAAAAGGAACGTGGGATCACTTTTGGGTGATACAATCATCCTTTGGTCCCTCTGATAAAAGCAGTGGGAAGGGAGCTGCATCAAAAGTGATTGGACACTGAGCCAGGAAGAATGGCCCATTTAGTGGATGTGGAAAGAAATAACTCCACCCTTTGGTGTTATTTCTCTCAATATCTATTCTCTCTCTCTCTCTCTCTCTCCTTCCCCCCCCCCCTTCTCTCTCTTCCTCTCTTTTTCTCTCTCCTTTTCCCTCCTTCCCTCCCTCCTTTCTCTCCCTCTTATTTCTTAACTTGGTTAAGACTCTATGGAGGCTTTTCCTTGGATTTCCCATGAGGTGGTGGAATGATCTCCCTTCATAGCTATAGCCACTGCTCATAGGTGAGAGAAAGCCCATGTATTGCCTAATTGGGCCTGAATCTGGATCTTAGGCTTTTGGTCATCTCTTCTGTTTGCTTTCCTTTTCCTAAGAATAGGCATGTGAACAAGGATCTTGAGATGAATATTTCCAAACTTAGAGGCAATCTCATGATTTTAAGAGGTCAATAGCTCCTGGGTACCTTTGTCAGATCTGACTGACATGAGAATTCTTCTCCTTCGTGGGAGAAGCTGACCACTAACAGGAGGATGAGCTTAAACCATACACTGCCTTATAAGTGAATTTAGACCTTAAGGGTGTTGTTTCAACAGTGTGGAAACTGAAGTGATGGTGAAATGGATATTCAGCAGTCTCACAACAATATTTCATGTTTTGATGTTTTTAACATCAACCTCTAGGGAGAGTATTACAGGAATTATAGGTGAATGTTTTATGTTTTAAATCTTCATCAATGAATGCTTCTAAGTCTTTTCTCTGTTAAGTATTCCCTTTGTAGCACCCCCTCTGGCATTACTCCCCTATGACGTATATGCAGATGGTTGGATCCCCAAAGTACATATGGCTAAATACCACTCTCAGTGTTGAAGATGTATCCCTAATGGTCTTGATTTCTAATATAGTCATTAACAAGCCCCCAGCAATGTTTCACCTTAATAAATAACCAGTTGTTTATTAGCTTTTAGAAAAAGGATTTACTGGGGAAGTTTAGAAAGAGTAATAGTTAAAAAGACATTCTTCCTAAAAGGTTTAGGGCATACTGTCTGTGTCCAGGGATGTGTCTCATTCTTTTAGTCATAAAACCCGTCCTACCTTCACTCAGTTGTCAAATGACTATTGTCTTCTCAAATTGATTGAGGATTTAATTCACACCTAGGTTACATTCCTGATTAATCCAATCAAGGTTATTCTAGGATTAAATTACTTGGGGTAGGAGTAGAAGCCTACCCTTGCACTTTTTTTTCAAGGATATAAGTAACTCATATGATCTACTTTCTGCTTCTTTTTTGGAAAAGCCTAGGAAAATCTCAACTTTCATAAGGTGATTTTCCCCAGGGGATCTAGAAGGGGAATAAAAAGCCAGAGAAAATAAGCAAGAACCTGACACTTCTTTTTAGAGGCCAGATTTCCTTGTAATTACACAAGATCTAAGGGACTCCTTTGTGTATGTATGTGTATTTATATGCACATGTATACATACAAATATGTACACATTTACATACATATACTTATATTTAATTTATTTTAGACACTGAGTTTTAAATTTTAATTTTGTAATATTAAATAAGGAAAATAAGAATTTATATTAAGAAAACTATTGGAGACTGTTTTTAGACTGTTCTGTTATGCTTCATACCTGTTGATGTTAAGGGTTATAACTAATAAAGATCATTCCCATCATTAGTATTTATATAGTGCTTTAAGGTTTGTAAAGTGATTTACACTTATCTAAATCTTCCTCAAAACCTTGGGAGATGAGTCATTATTATTTCCTATTTTTTTGGAGGGGGGAAGGCAAGGCAATTGAGGTTAAGTGATTTGCTCAAGGTCACACAGCTAGTAAAGTGTCAATTGTCTGAGGCCAAATTTGAACTCAGGTCTTCCTAATTCCAGGGCTGGTACTCTATTCACTGCACCACCTAGCTGCTTCTATTATTTCCTTTTCACGGAGGAGGAGTTTGAAGCTGAGGGCTTTTAAGTGACTTGCTCAGAGTCACACAGAATGTGTATCTGAGGCAGAATTCAAATTCAGGTCTTCCTGATTCCAAGTCTAATTTTTTATTCATTATATCACCCATTTAACATGATTAAACAAACTGCTAAAGCTTAAGGTGATGAAGATGTAGAAATATAGGATTTTTTTTCCTTTACAGAAAGCATCTGTCAGATTTTACAAATACACTTTAGCTTTTGATGAAAAATTCTGTGTAAGTATACATTATAATTATTATCTATATCATCTTTCAGAGTTCAAGTGAATTGCAGTTTCAGTGCAGTGATTGCAGCTGCTCAGAAATACTTAATAACTGTACTCAGAAAATAGAGACTTCAGAATATTGTGAGGAGCTTTGCTGAATTCCTGAAGCCCTCTTGAGAGTCGTAAAACTGTCCTCATTCTGTCCATCCCTCATTCACTTTGAAGAATTTCAAGGAAGCTATTATACATTTCTCTCCTTTCTCTCAGAAGTTGCATAAAGGGATTTCTTTTATAACTGTCCAGAGGAATGAAGGGAATTTAAATAGTAGTTTGCTTGCATATTAATGCCAAATACAAATATAACTAACTTTAATAGTTTGGTGTTTCAAGACTGTCTTTCTAAGCTTCACTCTATAGAATGCCTCATTTTTAAAAAATTTCTCTGTGGATGATTTAGATGATGATGATGATGGTGGTGGTGATAATGATGATGACTTATTTGACCAATAATTTGCTCACTACAGGAGGTCTTGAAGCAGAGAGTGGATGTCTCTGCAGAGATACTGATGAAAGGATCCAGGCGAATGTTAGAGGGGGTGACCTCTGAAAGTCCTTTCAAACCCAAATAGTCTCTGATTCTAAAAGACAGATTGGAAGCATTTATGTAAGAATTGATGAAAAAGTAATAGCTCCTATTATAATTATTTCTGTCTTTGATCCCAGAAGTAATAATGAGATTGCAGAGATCCTCAGAACAGATGCCCAAAGTAACAAAGAAGAAAACAATAATAAAGCTGCATCCTATAGAGTCATGAACCATAAAATAATACGGTACAGAAAAGGATAGACTGAATCTTCTAATGCTATCAGGAATATTAGATTCCAAAGAAAGGCGCTGAGTCAGAAGAGCTGGATTTCTGCCAGAAGGGTGCTTTGCCCATTTGTCCTAGTAATAATAATCACCCAATTTCATGTTTGCATAATGCTTTGTTTTCAAAGCCATAACAATACACAATTTCATTTGACCCTCACAGCAATCGTAAGAGATAGTCAGGGCATGTGTTTACAGTCATTTTTTACTAGAAAGAAAACTGAGAGTTGGGTAAATTGCTTGACCAGGTTCATGCCACCTGCTTGGTGAAAGCCAGTACTTTGACTCAATTGACTCTCTGGGGATCTTGCAGGGTTCCTTCACTCTCCTGTACCCGAAGGCCTCCTTACTACTACCTGCCCATAGCTTCTTTCTCCTCAGTATTGCCCAATGTACATGAATTGTATTGTAGCAGATTCCTCAATGTGTGCTACCTACCAAAATTTCTTCCTAACGCTGCCTCCCCTCACCCCCCCCCAATTCCGTATCAGACGTCTTTATTTATTTTTAAAATGTTGTGAATTCCTAGAATATTAAGTATATCCAAATGAAAACATATATATATATATATATTTATATATTCGAAATCAAAATTTAAATGACATTTAGGATTGGTTGAATAACTACTTCCTTGACTTAGTGTGGTTAATCAGTAATTGACATATCTTAGCCTGATTGATTAGGGGTAGCAGGGGAATGGAGGAAGAAGTTAAATTTGGATGTGCTCTGTTAAATATGCAAAATAGTCAAGCAAAAAAAAAACAACCAACAACCCTATACTTGTTGCAAAAGATAATCTCCTTTAAGAGTAACTTAACTTACGTTTTGTTTACTGGCTATTCATAGATATTTTAATGTAGTTCCACTATTTGGAGAAAATAGTGAGGTCAAAACCTTTATTTTTTTGGCCATACAATTTTCCACATGGATTTTTGTTTCATTATTTTTAGTTATCTTAGGTTTAAAACAGCTATACTTAACTGAGATCAAAATCAGTTTCTGTAAGTGGAGAATTGAGCAATTGACCAACTTTTAAAATTTGATTAGTAGTTCATAAATGTAAAATCTCTTTGACATCCAATTCTAAACAAAAATAATATGTTTTTTCTAAGCAAAATAATGTGCTTTTAGTAGTTCCCTCTACCCCTGCATGTTTTAGATCAGTTGATGATCTATATACGTGAAGGCATCCTAGTAGGAAAATATTTTGCCCGTCAATACTTTTCTTGTACATAGTTTAGATGTCTTGAAATAAACTGATAATGCAGTTGTTTTATAAAGCAGAATGGTGAATATTTTAAAAAATTAATTTATTCTAGTGTTTATTGGGAAAAAAGCGATACAGTCAATATTATTCCATAAACCTTATTTTTAGCTTTATATGTCTATATAACAATGTCAGTAATATAAATCAAAATAATTTTTGGGTTGACAAGACACATTGTTAAAAGCAGAAAGCATTAACAATTTGGACTCTATGTAGCAAATTAATTTGTTGATTTTTCTCTTCAGAAAACTAATTAATTTGTTGATTTTTCTTTTCAGAAAACTAATTTAAATAATTATATCCCTTGTGCAAGTTTTTGATATATTAAAAAAAATTCCTTCCTCCTCATACTTATGGATAAAATTGTCAGTGCTGGAACAAATCAGAACTGGAACCAGAAATTTAGGAGCCAAGGAAGGTTTATTGGGTTTTCTAGCAAGGGTGATCTGCCTGCACAGAGGGAGACTCCCCTAAGGAACAAAAGAACAAAGCTTGTATAGGTTTTAATTAGTCTGGAGGTAAATTGGTTACTAGGCACCTGTGTATTGGACAGGGTTTGTTGCTAGGGCTTTCAGGGTAGGAATGGGGAAGGTGGTATACTTTGATTAGACAGGTCCATTTTGGGGGGGGCTAGTAAGAGTTAATGCTCTTTTTTAGGTTAGCTATCAATCACTCTGCTGTAATAGAGGAACCTGCCCTTGCTTTTTCAGTAGAAAGGGAGCTTCCAGGTAGAATGGAAGCTGTAATATGAACAGGGTCAGGGTCAAGAAAGAACTCTAGGAATTGAGTAATAGACAGTTGGTAGGATACAGAGTAGGAAGAACCCTGAATTTGGAATCAGAAAACCTGGGTTTGAATCTGGACTCAGTTGAATACTGAGCTAGGCCCGATAGTTTCCTTATCTGTAAAATGAATAAAGGAATACTTATTTTCCACTTGCCTCATAGGTTTGTGATGAGCGTGTTTTCAAATGTCAAAGCCCTGTGGATACATGTCAGTTATTCTATTGTAAATATTTTTGAGGCTAGAAATGATTAATTCTAATGTCACTAATGTGCCCAAGGCGGTATTTCTTATGCGCAGAGCTAAACCTATATCCCTTTTCTTCATGATGATAGTTTTGTGGAAAGATATATTTATTTTCAGCACAATAACAACTCTCTTATAGGTAAGAGCATTAGCTCTTATAGGTAAGTCCCCATTTGCCTGGAGACTAAATTTCATGGAATGTTCTGCAAATGTTGAGCTTTTTGATTTGAAAGTCCACCCTCTTGTCCATCACCTTCATTTGGCAAAATTGGAAGCTGAGGGCCAGAGACATTGATAGATTTGTTTAAGGTCATAAAACTACAGAACAGCCATGCCAATAAACATCTTAGAGTCCATGTTCTTCTGACTCTCAAGCCAGGGCTGCTTTAACTCCCAATAAAGTTCTTCAACTCTGGTTCTTCAATTATCAAACTGAATGGTAACCAATAGTTACTACCTTAGTCTCTTATGAAAATCGATCAAGTCGAAAAATACCATTGAAAAAGAAAAGATTCAGAATATAATTAGTCTTATTAAATATAACTACAACTTTGCTATTTTCAAGTAATCATTCAATCACCAAAACATATCAAGCATTTATTATGCTCAAGGCATTGTGCTAAGCCCCGAGAATTCAGAGAAAAAGCAAACAGTTACTGCCCTTAATGAGCTTGCAGTATACACGGTATTGCAAACACAGTAATGGGTCAGCCAAAGCACGCACACACACACACACACACACACACACACACACACACACACACACACACTCTCACACACACACACACACGGACACATATATTTTAAGTGCCTACTGCATGCCCGAAATTATAATAAGTGATCAAGATACAAAGAAAGTTAAAAGAACCTCATCAAAGCCGTGATACAATCCTTAATGTTTGCAGTATAAAAGAAACTTAGAGGGGAAGGAATTAGCCACCTGAGGGACACGTTGGAGGTTAACAGAAAGAGCATTCTGGACTTGGGGATAGTCAGTGTTAAGGCACAGAGCTGGGGAATGAAATATTATGTATTTGGAACAGCACAAAGGGAAGTGTAGTTGTATCTTAACTTTTTTTTTCTAAATTATTGAAAAGTGTTAAGCATAAATGAATATGTTTGCTGCCAAGTTTTAATGCACGATTAAGTCACTATTTGGGGCAAAAAGATCCAGAGTCTGTTTAAATTGATTCAATAATTTTATCATTTTATACAAGAATATCTACTGACCAGATATATATTTAAAAGAATAATTAACTAAAATAGGGGAAAATAAATGAGAAATTCACCTAAATGTGAAACTTCCATCCACAAGGAGCTTCGGTGTCAGAGAATAAGCAGGATAGATTTTTTAAGCTCTTGCAAGTAATATTATTAAAAATTACTGATCTAAATGCAACCCTGGAAGTCAAACATGATAACTTTGACATATGACCCTGATCAGCATCAAGAATAACATTATCATTGGAGAAACTTAATCTAAAACTGCAGAACAAAGAATCTAGTGTCTATAGTTAATATGCCAGCGTTAAGTCCTCGTTTTATGCTTTGGTGCATCCCAGATTGTGCACATATTGTGTGTAAAAATTACCAAATGTTCTGGGGGTGGAGAGTCTATTGCCTCTCGTGGGCATATATGAAGTTGTTAAAATAGATTTCTCTACACTCATAACAGTTTATTTTAATAAAGATGTTTACTGGGTAAATATTTTTACTAGGTTTTCATCAACTTCAAAGAGGTATTATTTATTCCTTGGAAAGTGTAAATAGATAGTATTCACAATCTGTATTTGGTTTTTCCTCATTTTTCTCCCAATGGATTTTTCTACCTCAATTCAAATGGATCTACTTTAAAAATATATATCAATATATCTGCATATAAAATTTTATCCTGAGTATATTTCTAAAAATTAAAATAAAAAATAAAATAAAGATTTTTCATGGAATTTATACATTTCATGTTGGGACTGATAGCACATTGGGAAGCCGTGAGTTCTAGTTGAAAGCCTACTGATGTAGTTATCAATAGACTGATTTTGTCCGATGTGACAGGAAGCATTTATCATGTAAAGAGGCTAGAAAGTTGGCTAAGATGATATATACAAGGTATTTTGATGTCTATATTAGATGGATTGGTGCAACTCAGGACTACGGTTTTATTCTGCATTATTTCTAGACTCTACCACGAGAGAGATGATGCCCATTGATGAGATTATAGATCCATCAAAGGATCAAAAAAGAACTTCCAGCTTACCCAGTGTTAAAATTGCTGCTTCTTATGAGGTATAAAGTTGTATAGAATTTGGGTAAGTCATCAGTGAAAGGTAGCATAGAATAATAGCCTCAAAGTAAGAAAGACCTGAGTTAAAGTCCTACCTGTGACACATACTGATTATTTGACCTAGGCAAGTCACTTAATCACTCAGGGTTTTAGACAATTTCTCTGACTATACATTTTCATTGTCAGGTAGGTGGTGCAGTGGATACAAGACTAGGCCTGGAGTCTGGAAGACTCATCTTCCTGAGCTCAAATCTGACCTCAGACACTAGCTGTGTGATCCCGGGCAAGTCACTTCACCCTGTTTGCCTTGTTTTCTGGATGTGTAAAATGAGCCAGAGAAGGAAATGACAAGCACTCTAGTATCTTTACCAAGAAAACCCTGAGTAGGGTTATGAAGAGTCAGACTTTTTATGAAATGATGGAACAATAACATACACTGCAGAGAAAGTATGTACCTGAGTTGATAAGAGGGAATTTCCTTACCTGGTATTTCCTTCTGTGATGAAATTACAGGTCTAGGACTTATTCCTGTCCTTTTATTCCTTTGCATCTGTGAACTTAGAAGAATATAACAGAAAGGCTTATAAATGTGAAATTATCATAAGATACTTATAGAGGTATTAGACACAATAATAATAATAATATTAACAGCTAGCATTTGTATAACGCTTATGATGTGCTAGGTACTGTGCCAAACTGCTTTATAAATACTATTTCATTTGAGCCTCACAACAAACATGGGAAATAGCTGATATTATCCCTATTTTTATGTTAAGTGATTTGTCCAGAGTCACACAGCTAGTAAGTGCTGAGGATGGATTTATAATCAGATCTTCCTGACTTCAGGCCCAATGTAACAATCCATTGTAACACCCAGCTGCTTTGTTGAGACACGGAGGTAAATGTACTTGCTTACAAAAAAAACACTATTCTGCATCTTTTTGGGAGTAGAAGGACATAAATATTGATTTATAAAGAATACTTCATATCCTACTACATCAGACCTGTCTATCTCCAGCAGTGGGTACAAGGGAGGATTTAAGGGAAAGATACTGACTTTCCATAGCATTTCTTGGATAGTTTGACTTTTTCATCTTTCATCTCAATTTCTAATTTATTTTGTTGATGTCATTGATGAATATGTCTAAACTTATCCTTTATTTTCAAATCTATAACACTATACTTATTGTTTGCATTTTCTACAAAAACTTGTAGTTACCTATTAATTGTTATAAGTAATAAGTTCCATAAATTATTACCCACGAAGTGAAATAGTGATTCCTTTAAATCCACCTCTAATCCCTTCCTCTAATTTCAAGAAATATTCTTTATTTAATTCTGATGTTATGGCTAATTTTTATACTTATGATTTTGTAACCTTCAGCTATATTCTTTTCAACCTTCATCTTTTCACATCACTTAACTTTTTAGTCTGTTTTAAAATGTAAGTTCCTCCATGGCTTTTATAATTTAGATAGTAATAATCTGGGTTTTACATAACTTCATCATGTTTTTCTTGAGGTGGAATTATATGAAAGGCATGCCACATTCTTAATTATTTTGTCTGCATGGGCCTGTTGGACATACTGAAAAACAAATGGTCTCTGACTGTTGACAATGACAATAAGTAGGTATTAATAAAGAATAATTTATACATAAAAAGATATTGTTGCACTTTCAAACAGTGTCCTGTTTGATTTGTTTGAAATAGGAGCAGCCCCAGTAAGGATAGGTGAGGAAGGAAAAGGCACAAATAGGTGGTTTTTTAAAAAAGATCATTGCAATTATCAGCATGCAAGAGTATTGGGTTCCAAGTCAGAGTACCTGGGTCCCAACTTTGCTATGATTTCACCTCTATAGACCTTAGTTTCCTTGTTTAGAAAATGAGGGGGTTGGACCAAATAATATGTATGATATTTTTTAGTTTTAACTTCTATAATTCTCAGCTTCAGTCTGGTAGCTTCATTCCTACACCCTTCCATGGCTGATTAACATATATAATGGTATAACAGATAGTTGGCTTCTTTATGAAGTTATATTTCAAACATTGTAGCTATTGACCTCAAATAGTTGAAGGTTATAGAGTAATATGTAGTCTGATTTCATCAATGTAAGAAATTTCTGGTGCAGGAACTCCTTCCAGGTTTTCTCAATTTACCTATAACTTTGTAGATAAATCCTATGTAGCTTCAGGAGATACCTAGAAGGCAAATAACTTGTTCAGGATTACTTAACCACCTAGTAGTGGAGTGATTTGAACCTAGGATTTCCTTATACAAAGCCTAATTTTCTATCCAATATGGCATACCTCCTAAGGCGATAGGCATAGAAATGGGTGGAAGTGGGAGGGAGAAGATCTGAGTAAATCCACAAACTGATGGAAATTTGCACAACCTATGTGATAGATGGACCTGTGGCTTTTCTAAGTGAAAAGACCCAAGATCCATTTATAATTGTTCTTAATTAGCTCTGGCATCCATTATGCAGTATGCTTATAATCGCTACCCACAGAAATTTTATTCTCTGACCCTGGTTCCCTTCAGGCAAAAACTTGGAAGCCTGCCTCAAATGGTCATATTGCTCTGGATTTTCCCATAATACTCCCTTTTCCAGGTTTTATGTTTGTGCCCATTAAATCAGGCAAATTTCCTTTCCAGCATTTGGCATTGTTCCTTTATTGGAAAGGAAACTTACCTAACATCTTAGGCCAAGAAAACTTTAAAAAGCAAAACACATAACAATATGTTTGCTCTCCAACCATCATTCCACCAGTCTGGGGCTGGGTTTACTGTCATGTACCATCTGTGCATTACATGCAAGCGTACTAATACACACTTGCCTACATTCCTGGCCCAGTGGCAGAGTTGTCTGTGGCATTTCTTTACACACAGAATTCTCCCAGTGTAAAGAAATAAATCTAGTGTTTTATTTCATATCCAAGGCCAGTTTACAGTAGTGGTGTCTGGCAGGGTCAATAAGCCAAATTCCAGACTGTGAAGATGGTTTTATTTTGTGTGTCTCTTTCAATGCTATTGTGAAAAGCGAGCCCTAGCCTGATATGACCTCTAGATTTTCCCTCCTACTGCTTAGCATATGTTGGTAAAAGTTAGCTGAATAACTGCATGGAATCCATTCTCCATGTGGCTCTTTCCTAATGACTAATTACTAATTAATCAGCTAGTTCTAATGACTAATACAAACAGCACGATGAAAATGTGATGCTGTATAATAAAATTATTTGTTTTTCCTCTTACTACTGTTTTTCTCTATGCTAATTCAACACACATTTATAACAATCGACTTTTAAATGGATGTGGTAGCAGTGATTTCAACATATTATGGACTATTATTTGACTGTCAATGTGGATTTTGAGCTACATTAGCCATATAAGTCTATTCTCTTCCTGCCATGGCTTTATCCATCCCCAGTTCTCCTTTCCTCTTTTTGTGGGGAGCTAGATAAATCAGGGGGAAAAAAACCTCATAGAATTCAACACCCATGATATATCTGATAATTGGCTCAGAGTTGGAAGGGAGAACATTGATTTCCAGGTTGGAAGTTTTGATTAAACTAGACATGTGGATTTTGACTTATATGCCATATTGTTTTTTTTTGCCACTAGCAGCAGATTTTTACCCCATACTGTTGCTAATGATCAGAATTTGCTCCTGGCTCAGTCCATAACTATACCATACTATTTTATTTTATTGTTTTGATATAACTAAACTATTTTAGAATCATATGAGGGACAACAGTCTACTTTTTTATCACTCTAACTACTAAGACCTATACTGGGAAAGACCCAGATATAGGTTTATCTAGAGGACATCACATAGTTATTTAATGTTTAGGAAATATACTGTTTACCTTGAAAGAAGACATCCAAACAAACTGCAAGGTGAAGGAGAATGTGTTTTGTTGACTCTTTCCTTGAGTGCACTTCATTTTCAGTTTTGCATAGGCAACTCCATAACGTATCTGGTTTTTATCATTTTGGAAGATTTTGTTATTGTTCCTTAATCTACACATCATTATCCCTAATGCACTGTGATGAAATCAAGACTGAGAGCTTAAAATGATTTTCCAGATTCTAAACTCAGGAGCCTATCGACAGAAAATTAGGACGGTAATCATGTATTCAATTCAATAACCATTTTTACTGTTTGGCTACCAACAATCTATGTATACTTGCAAGATAAGTGCATTTTTATTTGAAGTTTGCCATGTAAAGTTAAACTATTGATAAAGCCATATATAATAATCAGTCATTTTGAATAGACAGCTAATATTAATCATTTATCTAAAATCAGTAATGTAACATTTTTATTTTATGACTGTTCTTCAATCTTCAAGTATCTATTATTTTATTATTTCATAATACCTTCAGGAACAGAGGTCATTATCCTTCAAAAATCTTAGTAAATTGTATTCTTGAGTTACTTTGGCCAAAAAGATACATTATGTGGTAACCAAACTTGGTTCAGATTGCTCCATTGATAAAAGACATATATAGTCAGTAAATAAACCCTTGTTCATTACTATATCATTTTGCATATAAACTATATTCCCTCACTGCCAAAGCTGACTTAAATAAAACCATTGCCTGAGTTAAATAGTCTGTGTCATCTTTTACCATATGCCTTTCAGGAGCTAGAGATGTTTATAGAGGTAAGAGGGGAAGGCAGGGTTTAGGTGCTGTTGCCCTTTTCATGGGGGGATATTCTCCCTGTGTCCTGCCCACACAGATAGATACAAGGGAAGAGTAAGTAATGGGAATGTTTCAGGGAGTATTTAGGTCTCTTAGGAATAGCCATAAAACTAGATTGTGTGTGTGAGTCAGCAAAAGAGAGAGAGACAGAGAATATGTACATAGAGAACATACATGGCATATATACACATGTGCATGAACATGTATTATATTTATACATATATACAAATAAATATAACACATGATACACATATGTGTGCACTGTGTGATTTATTAATATAATTCCCATATGAATAAATATAATACAACACATATATGTCTATATACACATATGCATACACATATATGTATATATACACATACACACATATACACACAGTCCACAGGAAGCTATTTGGCACTAAGGATTCCTGCATTCAACCCTACACTTACCTGCTTTGACTTTCACTGAACAGGCCATACACAATCTCATAGCTTCAATAGCTATAGCTGTTGAAGACTGCTCTGGGTTTTATGCAAGCAGCCTCATGGAGGGAAAGGAAGTAATTCCCATGGGACTATGTATGTCTTGTTAGATGAAAATTAAAGGATTAAATACAGGGTTGATTTTTTTGAGAATCCTTAGTGACACAGGCTTCTTCTGGTGGAGAGCCTCTCTATATGTGTATAGGGGTAGGGTCTGGAGCCTACTTGCCAGTGTCTCCCAGGCAGTGTGGCACCAGTATAGCAGAAATTTCAAGTTCCCTTGATAGTGATCCTTGCAAATTATGATGAGATCACAGATTTAGAACTAGAAGAGTTCTTAGAGGTTACCCTTTTAGAAGTAAAGACACTGAGGCTCCGAGAAAGGAAGGGATTAGAACACTGATCTTTTGAGTTTCATTTCATTTAGGAAGTATCCTCTTTGAGGCATTCAGAGAGTTAGAGTTGCCCTCCCCTCACTGTAATGAGATGAAGAAAGGGTGGACATTGGTCAGCATAGAATAAAATTTTTTTTATAAGATGAACATTCTCTGGGACTGAATGTGGAGGAGAGATGCAGTTATTGTGCCTTCTGTTAAAATTCTTCCCATCTTCTACTGTTATGAGAGTTGGAGTGAGTAGTTATAACTTCCTGGAGGTTATTGGGAGTTATCCAGAGATCCCCTGAGCATTCCCTAGCAGACATGGTTTTGAAGGGTTAGGGAATGGTCTGGATGTTGGGAGAGTGGTAGCATGGTGAAAGTGTGTTCCAGGGGTTCCAGGAAAGATAAAGTAGGCAAGTGGCAAGACTTGTAGCTTTGGCGATGTAGTGTTCATTTTCCTATGGGCATCTTAGTGTGTATATGGTGGTAAGTATGGCTTATGGCCTAGTTGCAGCATACTCGATGGTATATGAATATGTAGTGCTGGAAGATGTGATTTTTTTTCTTTCACGTATATCTTATATGAATTAAATAACTTATGCTTCCTATTTCAGGAGGAGATTTTATGGGGGAGAGGAGGTAATTGTATTGCTATTATGTTTTTTTATTTTGCTTTCAAAATTATTTTCGGAGCATGACCTATATTTAGGAGCAGTCTATCTATATCTAAAATACTATTGTATTTATTGAAAGTAGACCAAAATCAATGGAAAGCTATTTTGATTAGACTTTCATCACAAAAGCCTTATCTCAAGAAAACCTCATGGTAAGAACCTGTATTGTTCTTGAAAATAAAAATTTCAGGGGTGGCTAGGTGGTGCAGTGAATAGAGTACTGGCCCTGAAGTCAGGAGGACCTGAGTTCAAATTCGGCCTCAGACACTTAACACTTACTAGCCATGTGACCTTGGGCAAGTCACTCATCTGCAATTGTCTTACTCTTCCCCCTCCAAAAAAGCAAAAAAATAAGAAAAAGAGAAAAAGAAAAGAAAAGAAAAATTTCAAGAGGAAACAGGTTAAGAGCAAGATGGGACCTCAAAGACTTTGTGAGTTTTACTATGGATTTACTTCATTCTTTTGAGATTATAAAAAAGGCCTTAATAACGCTCTCTGTCACTACCTACATTTCTTTTTCTTTTTCTTTCTTTTTTTTTTTTTTTTGCTTTTTGGAGGGGCAATTGGGGTTAAGTGACTTGCCCAAGGTCACACAGCTAGGTTTGTGTGTGTGTGTGTGTGGTGTGTGGTGTGGTGTGTGTGTGTGTGTGTGTGTGTGTGTGTGTGTATGTGTGTGTGTTAAATGTTTGAGGCCAAATCTGAACCCAGGTCCTCCTGACTCCAGGGCCAGTGCTCTATTCACTGCGCCACCTAGCCACCCCTATTTTTTTCTTTTTTTTTCACTACCTACGTTTATAAAAATAAAAATAAATAATTATTGTAATTTCTTTGATCTCATTATTAACATTAAATAAGCCATAAATAGGGAACCATCTGCTCATTGAAAGTATTTACCATTGTCATGGAGGAGAAACACGGTGTAGATAATGAAGTGTGCCACCCATTCTTATTTGTAATAACAATATATCAGTTGCATAATTCCAAATTACTTTCAAGAATGTTTAGTCTGACCAATTCACAGAATCACTAACAGTGTATTAAATGTGCAAGATCTTTCCATAGATCCTCCAACATCAACTGTTTTCATCTTTTATCCTCTTTGTAAAGACATTGTAATGGTTGCATCAAGCCCCAGAATATTTAGTTTTCTAGATGAGATGTATAATCACTCAAATGAATTTGACTTAACTAGTCACACAGGGGAAAAATGAGCCAATGAAGAATGTACTTTGTTCAGATAATGATATGTCATTGAATAAAAACTCATAGAGTTGTTCCATAGGTACATATAACTTGGACAAACATTGTGGGTAGATGGAGAGTAGGAAGGGATTCCGTCAGCCATCTAGTTTCACCTATATGCAAAAAGAATCCTCTGTAGCATATGTCCAACATCCAGGGTCATCTAACTTATTCCTGAAAATCTTCAAGGAAAGGGAACTCACCACCTTTTTAGGGCAGTCCATTCTAGTTTTTGATAACTCTGACTGTCCAGAAGTTTTTCCTGAAAGAAGACTTAAATTTGCTTCTCTGGATCAGCTACTTGTTGTGCCTTGTTTGACCCTATGGGAATACACAGAACAAGTTTAATCCTCCTTCATATGACAGCCCATCAAATAATTGAATGTAGCTGTCATGTCCCTCTGAGACTTCTTTATTTTTTCCAGGCTAAACATGTGCTGTTTCTTCAACTGATCCTCATATAGTATGAATTTTAAATCCTCTAACATCTTGGTTGTTCTCTTCTGGATGCTGTTCTTTTATAAGTATGTTTCATAAATACACAGGAGGAAGCTCATTGATTCAATGGATAGAACACTGGGCCTGGAGTCAGGTAGATTTGAATTCAATTCTGACCTCAGACGCTTACTAGTTATGTAACCCTGGGCAAATCACTTAACTTCTGTTTGCTTTGATCTACTGGAGAAAGGAATAGCAAATCACTCTAGTATCTTTGCCAAGAATACCCTATATGGGGTCATGAAAAGTTAGATGTGACTGAATGACTGAATAAGAACAAGTTATCATGTCCTCTCTGAGACTTTTTTTTTTAGCATAAGCCCGTGCCATTTCTTCAGTTGATCCTCATGTGTCAGGGATTGTAACTCCTTATCATTCTATTTACCATTCTCTGGATGCTGTTCCATTTATCAATATTTCAGAAATCATGAAGACCCAAACACAGTATTCCAGATGAGATCTAAAGAATGCACGATGAAACTGTGGCCTCCCTATTCCTGAAAGCCATGTCTCTCCCAATTCAGTTTAAGATTCCACTACCTTTCCTGACTGCCACATCACAGTTCTGAATCAGTTCACTAAACCCTCCAGATCTTTTTCAGAACTGTTGCTTAACTATACTTCCCTTATCTTATACTTATGAAGTTTGCTTTTTTTATATGTTTATGCATTTACCCAGTATTTATCCAAAATAATGATTGGGATCCAGGATTGAACAGGAGGAAAAGAGTGGATGCAATTTTTTGGGGAAATTTGTGCAATTTCTTTTTTTAACCATATTTCTCCTTAAGCCAAAGACCCATCTTTTAAAAACCTAATAATATTGTGGAGACAAGCTATGGAATGGCACAGGCTTGGAAGAATAAAAGTTGGTAGCCAGTCACAAGGTAGTAGAGAGGCTTCTATTGGATGTGAGTAGCCTATACCATATTAGCAATGGATATTTGCACAGGAGAAGTAGCCTAAGTGATGTCAGAGTTGTGACTGGAAAATAAGGTAAGCTGGTTATATAGTGAAAGCAAGGGGAAAACTGGACAGTTCATATGTTCCTCTAGTATCCATTTTGTCAAAAAAGATCTAGAGGAAGGATCCTAGCCCACTGGTAGACCTCTAAATGGAGTGATAGGGTGATGTGTGCAAGAATTACTCAGGATGAGAAGATATTGATGAGTTTCAACATGATTTTTGGAAGGAGTACTCTTGATGATGAAACCACAGGCCATCAAAGCAATGATTAATATAAAATTATGTAATTGAAATCTGAGAGGATAATAAAAAACACTTAACATGTTATCAACATAGAAATACAAGTTAGTTGAGTCTTAATTTGGTTTTATTTTTCAGCTTTTACATGATCTATGATACTAAGATCATGTGAATTCATGTAATCAGAAGGAATGTTTCTTTTTTGCAGGCATAAAAACAATTCATTTCTTTTGAATTCTGTCATTATATAATGTTCTTTCTTGCATTTTCAGGGAAAGTCACAGATTTTACATGATGAGAAATCCTGAAATCACTTTTTGAAAGGTAAGTATATATATGCCCTGTTTCTGCAATAGTAGCTTTCATTTTTAAATTTTATTTTCATGAATAAAGTGTAACACTAATTCAATGTGACTTTAATACTGGCAAAGCATGCTATTAGTGTAGAAGCGAAGAGAATAAAAACATAGAATTCAACTGTCTAAATTCACTTTCTGTGTTTTGTCAGACTTTTTAAAAAGCATGACAACTTGGAAAGAATGTATAATGTCAGCAACCAATACATGGAGCAGGCAGCTAAGTAAATGACTACCTAGAGTTACATCGTTAGTTTAACAATGGGATCATTTTCTTTCTTTCCTCATATGTCTATAATATCTTTCCAGTTAGGAAAAAAACTTCATGTAGCAAAGATGATAGTGTTTTGAGTAATTTTTTTCCCCTCAAGGCAGTAGTGATTTAGCTGATCAGCTCTAATTCTTCTGCTGATCTCTTTAGGTTTATAGGAAATCCTTTTACATTCCTCTAATCATTCACTGAAGTTCATAAATTTTCCAAGTCAGTGATGCCCAGATTTTGTAGACTGGATATCTCTTTGTGGTTGTGTGTGTACATTGTTTATTTTCACCCAATGCCTCTCACATATGCAGTAAATTGAGATTCCCCAGCTGTACTGTTTTAAGAAAGACATGGTTTTTTTTTTTTCAAAGCATAGCTTAGGTGCAAACTCTTCTGATCCTTAAAGTAATTAGCACTTTCTTGATCTTGAAATTGTTTTGTATTACTTTGTTTATGATTTGTATTCAGTTGCATACATGTTTTATTCTTCAGTTATAAGCTCCTCTAGGGCAGGAATTGTTTAGGATTTTAGGATATTTTTTTGCTTTGTTTTTGTATCACTAGACAGTTTTTGAACATAGTAGATGCTCAATAGTATTTTGTTGACTCAAAATGAATCAACTTGAGGCCCTAAAGATAATAATATTAAGGAAACTAGCTATGCATACAAAGACTCCCTTAGCATCTAGAAGGTCTTAAAAGAAGGCTACAGAAAGTACAGATGTGGCAAGGTTTATAGAGATGTTAGCCCATCTTCTCTCTTGACCTTAGTAGGAAAATAGCTTTCTTGAATGTTTAAATAGATTTTTATTTATATTTTATTTATTTATTTAATTTATGTTTAATTTATATAATTATTTATTCTCTTCTAGAGTATTTATCCGTGTGGCATTACCTCATGGGCTGCCCTGTTATTATATGAATTGTAAAGAGATAAATAATATGACCTCATAGTGAGTGATTAGGAACATGTAAAAAAAGTGTATTTTCTCACTACTATTCTATACTTTCTACCTTTCCTCATCACAATCTGGAATTTTAACTCTGGCTTTAAAGCCTATATATTGGTCTGTGCCTTTTTTGTTGTTTATGAACTTCCTTCTTCTTGTACTAACCTTGATTTTCATTCTTGATATACTTCATTTCATAATTGTGAGTTGAACTTTGGTGATGCTTTGGCAGCTGAGTTGAGGAAAAAAAAACTTTTCATCTTGTTTTTGACCCATGAGTTTATTTTACTGACAGATTCTTATTGTATCACTCTGTCATGTCAGGTGATCTCTAATGTTGCTTCTAGTTTAAAAATTCTAGATTTCTAAGTGACTATTCACCCCAATGATAATTCTTCAACTGATAGACTCTGTCAAGCTAGTACTGGCTTAATTACTGCTGGCAATTACAATATTCAGAGTAAAATACATATAACCTGAAAACCATAACTCCGGAGAAGATGTTGTAAGGAAACTTTTAAAAATGTGTTGGTGAAAATAGAGAAAGCAATTATACATCCTGAACTCTGAACTTTGAATGTTGTAGAGGAGGATGGAATGAAATGAATTCCCTATTTAAATTGATTTGAAATTGAAACATAGATTAAAAGAGTATTGTTTTGAGTAGAGTGTTAAGATGGTATCATTATTCTTTAAGAATTATCTTCAAAGCAACTCTCCTATTCAAATTGCTTACAGTAAGATCACCATAAAATGAATAAATAGAATGTTTGTGGCACCACTGTGCCTTTTTTCAAAAAAAGAAAACTAGCTTCTATAGATTTTGACCTTGAAGAGGTTTCAGAGGGACATGAATCAATCATTAAAAATCAGAATATAATTTTGATAGAATAAAGAATAGTGAAGATATTGGTAAAGAATGTAAATGTTGAGCCTGATAAATGAATGTTTAGGAAACTTAAGTGATTGAACTGCTGTCCCCATTCTGTAAGAATGAGAGGAATTGGGCTTAAACTATAGCCTGAGGGATTTAAAATAAAAATATACTATTTCCTATAAAAATCATATTGCTGACCCACAATCAGTAACCCACATTCTGAAAGTTTTTTTTCCAATAGTACTTTTATGCTAATACGGCCACATTCAGTAACCTAGTCCCATTTGTGAACAAGGGGTCTATATAGAGCAAGTGAAAATTAACTCACTCTTAGGAGAACTGAAACTTTGACTTTTGTTTCATTGTTTCCATGCAGTAACCAGCCACAAATTATCAGGAATTTTAGTAGTCCTAGGAAAGATTTCTTAAGCATTTCATTTATTGGATTTTGGAAAGGTATACTGGCGGAGGTTAGCAAACTTTCTTTGGAAGATTGGAAGAATAATTTTTCAGATGTCTAGAGCAATTTATCAATAGTTCTCATGCTTCAAAAGAAGGCAAAGATAAGAACAGATGTAGTTCCTCCAGGTTTCTTCTCATCCTGTGTTTATATGATTCCTAAGTCAGATAGAAGAACATTTTTATGTCAAAAGTATAAAATTTACTTGAAAGCAATGTCATTTTTTTTTAAAGCAATTGGGGTTAAGTAACTTGCTCAAGGTTACATGGCTAGTCATTATTTATGTGTGGGTGCTCATTTTCTGAGGCCGGATCTGATCTCGGGTCATCCAAACTCCGAGGCTGGTGCTCTTACTCACTGTGCCACCTAGCCGCCCCTTTAGGGCAATTGGGGTTAAGTAACTTGCCCAAGGTTACACGGCTAGGTTTTTGTTTGTGCAGATTAAGTGTCGGAGGCCGGCTCCGAACTCAGGTCCTTCTGATTCCAGGGCCGGCGCTCTATTCACTGCGCCACCTAGCCACCCCAAGCAATGTCATTTTTAAAATGAAAATTAATTACATGCTAAAATATATTTCAAAGGAGTTGCTTTCTCTTTTGCCCTTTTTGTTTTAATATAGGAGACATGGGAAGTTTCAGAAAATACTGTCAAGATACAAAACAATCTAATTTCATGCCAATTATCATGGACCACCATCCTGTGAAACTTGATCAGATGAGACCAGTTTGTTCTCTGACTTGCCACTTATAAACAGAGACTAGGTTTTGCCCAATCTCAGGGTCTTCTTGGATCACAAGGATTATTTATGCCAGGTTGATAGAATTGGAGCTGGAATATATGTTTTACAATGAGGAACCCAAGGACCAGAGAAGGGATGAACCTATTTTCCCACAGTCATCCAAGCAGTCAGTGGTAGAAATTGGATTTGAAACCATATTTTCTGATTTCAGGGTTTTTTATACTATTCCAGTAGTTTTCAGACTTGTTGATCTCAGGGCTCCTTTATAACCTTAAAAATTATTAAAAATCTCCAAGATACCTTTTATTTAAGTGAGTTATATCTATTTACATTTACGGTTAGAAATCAAAATGTCTTAGTATTGTTATGAAAATAGTTTTGACCTTGTGGACCCCCTGAAATGGTATCAGGGATGAACTAAACAGCACTTTGGTCACCTTTGCACTACAGCAAAATGCTTTTTTATGTCTGACCCAGAAATTTTTTTTTGGCACAAAGAATCATTTGCAGGAGGAAGGCCAGAAGTTAAAGGGATAGAATTTCTTTCATTTTTTTTTTTTTTGCTTTTTTTTGGGGACAGCAGTTGGGAGTTAAGTGACTTTCCCAAGGTCACATGGCTAGTGTTGTGTGTGTGTGTGTGTGTGTGTGTGTGTGTGTGTGTGTGTGTTAAGTGTCTGAGGCTGGCTTTGAACTCAGGTCCTCCTGACTCCAGGACCAGTGCTCTATTCACTGTACCACCTAGTGGCCCCAAAGGGATATAATTTCTAAGGTTAGGAGGCTCTAGATAAGTATCTAGCCATAGAATCATTGAATCTCTATATTTCAGTTAGAGTATCATGAGAAAGGAGTTAGGGTTCAGAGATAATAGCAGCAATAACTTTATCAGAATCACACTATCCACTAAACTGGTTAATTAGGATGATTAAGCCATCCTAAGTATTTCTGGGTAAGAGCCTAATTTAACATCAAGCAAAGCTGCCTGGAAGGTAACTTTTTCAGCCTGTCCCACAACTGTGCTTTTCCTCTCATGCATCATCTAAGTTGCAATAGTGGGGACTTCGAACAGCTGCTGAATGGTGGACATGCTTCAAACTTAGTGGACATAATTCAAGCTCACCTTCTGGTTTATTTGTGGTGGAAATGCCTTTTGACTCTGCAAACTCCAAACCAATGACAATTTCTCTTTTTTATTTTAAAGTCACTCTGCTAAAGTCTTCTTCTGGATGGGTCCTTGGCAGCAAGTAGTACTGAAATGAGAGTTTCAAAGTTAATTTCATTTTGCAGAATGATTAATTTCTGGATCATGAATTCTAGGAGGGAGCCAGGTGGGAAGAGAAAGGCTTTGCCACATTTTTTCAAAGTGTCTTTATTAGTCATTAAAGATAATATTGTCATTATATTTTTGGTTTCCCCACTGCAAGTAAGCATATAGTAGCTGTATGGATCACCTTATTTTCATCCATTGCAAGTCAGAGAGCATGATTTTAATGTACCTGCCTTCAGGATCTCACTGTCTTGTCATTTAATGTTAAGTGTCTCTTGCAGAAAAATGTTTAGAACCTCTGAATAAGATGGATATGTCATCTTGGATAGGTAGAGGTCTTTTGAAGAATCATACTAAAGATTTTTAATTTGTCCCAGAGATTGCTGCTCCACTGGAGTAATATCACTTTCCTCAAACACATACTAGACTTTTTTTTTTGGCCTTTTTGGAGGGCAATTGGGGTTAAGTAACTTGCCCAAGGTCACATGGCTAGGTTTTTGTTTGTGTGTGCGTTAAGTGTCTGAGGCCAGATCCAAACTCAAGTCCTTCTGACTCCAGGGCCGACGCTCTACTCACTGCACCACCTAGCTGCCCCCATACTAGACTTTTTAATTCCACTTTTAATGTTTTAATTTATTGAACTTTATAGAACAGTGAGCTGCTATTGTAAAAAAAATCAGTGATTGACTTTAATTCCATATATCTGATGAAGATACATAATTGATATTTATTCTATAGCCTTGTTGTCATTCTACAATATTGTATCGAAGGCCTCTAGGTGGTGCTATAGAGTACTGGCTTGGAGTCAGGAAGACTTCTTCCTGAGTTCAAATGTGGCCTCAAGACACTTTCTAGCCGTGTGACTCTGGACAAGTCACTTACCCTCTGTTTGCCTCAGTTTCCTCATCTGTAAAATGATCTGGAGAAGGAAATGGCAAATCACTCAGATATATTTGTCAAGAAAACCCTAATGGAGTCACAAAGATTCAGACAAGACTGAAAAGGACTGAACTGTTGTTCATTAATAATGACAAAAGTACTGTGTTGATTCTTCAGAACAGTTCAAAAATGTTTTGGGGTCTTCTTGAATATTTGCTGTGTAGTTTACTATATAACTATCTCAGGACCCTAAATGATCATCATAACCCATTAAATTGAAAGAACTTCCCAAAGTGTAAGAAGCATATACTTACTCTACTTTATAGGTCCCTGGTTGAGTCCTAAAATGTAGATATGTAGTATAAATTTCAAAGAGTCTGGCCTGTCTAAACATTTCCACTGTGGATGGTCAGGAGAAACCTAAACTCTGTTCCCATCAAATTTATATTCATGGAATTTTCTTAAGATTTTAATAGACTTTTTAAGGGCATCTTAACTAACTTTATAAAAATATGAAAAAAGTCTGACCAAGTCACTGCCCTCTGAAGATGTACCTGTGGTTTCTGATCACTTTTTGGACAAAATACAAAAAAAAATTTGAACATTTAATGCCCTTTATGATCTGGTGCCTGCCTAATTTTTTTTTTAGGATTATTGGGCATTCCTTTCATATATTTTTGTTCCAATAAAGCTGACCTATTTTGCTGTTCCTTATACATAACCCTCTATGTCTTATCCTATGCTTTTGCACAGGATGTCTCCTGTGCCTGGAATGTTTCTTTCCTTGACTCTTCCTTTTGGAATCCCTCTCAAAAATATATAGATTGATAGATAGATATAGATAAATACACACATATATGATATGTAAAATAGATAAATACACAGACATATAATATATATTTACACCATCTGTATCTATATCTATATGTGTATATATGTATGTGTGTGAATATATATATATATATATATATATATATATATAATAAGATACACACACTCTCTCCCTCCCTCCCTCTCTCCATATATATATATTGTGTGTATCTTATTTGTGTTCATATGGTTTTTCTTCAATGAAATGTTTGCTTATTTAGATACAAAAGTGTTTTGACTTTGCCTAGCATATATTCTAGTAATCAACATGTAAGGGGCCCTTAATAAATACTTGTTGAATTGAGTCTGTGTCCACATAGCTTCCTTGGTCTGGCTTCTGATAGTTGTAGGGAGGAGAATATTCCTTTTTCATCTTATGCTGTAAGTTTAAAGCTTAGTTCAAGAATAAGGGATCTCTCTTTCTCTCCTCTTGTCAGACAATAGGGAGAGACTCCTAATTATTAAGTATTGCCAGACTCTGCTACAGAAAATTTGTCACAAGATGACTATGTTGACTAAAGATTTGTGATTATTTAGCCTCAATTGGATCCTTAGTTTTGCATGCCTATTCATTTTTACACCTCACATTGATTCCCTACAACCTTTCTTATAGCTTTTCTCCTAAGTCTTCACCTAACTACCCTCTTTCTCCTTCTTCCTTTTATTGCCCCCCATCACTATAGACAAATGCCTTTACATCTACTTCACTATTATTAAAGTCATTCTATTCTCTTTCTTTTCTTCTTTTTGTTTTTGTTTCTCCAGTGCCTAGCAAAATGCCTGACCCATAGTTAATATTCATTAAGTGCCTGTTGTACAAATGAATGAATGTATAGGAATTCTGTTAAAATATACTTTCAATATATTCACAATATTTTTAATGCAGTGACATTTTTAGGTCTGTATATTAGAATTTTGAAAAGATTGGTCCTACCTCATTTCTTTCTGAATGCATTTAAACATATTTTTCTTATTTTAGTATTCACTCATTTTTGAAGTGTGATTGATATTATCTACAGATAATCTAGTGTTGTCTTCTAATACTGAATTTTGTTACAAAAGAAAAATTCATATGTATAGAATGAGGAAAGAGCTGTTGTAAAGAACTGGTGTAAAACCAGTAATTAAGTTGGCCAATAAAATTGAATGCAAAATGAAAGACTAAGAAAATATATTTATCAACAAGATATTTTTTAGATTTCCCACTGAGTGAAGAAGGGGAAAAAAGAGAAATAAATATAATAAATATCCCAAATTGCTAGTAGTACTCATTTGTGCTTTATAAGTATTTCCCACCTATTTAATCAGTGACATATCTGTAAATTTTGGAGGAGCATGTTTGGAGTTGGGAAGGTAGATGGAAATGATTTAAAAAGTAAAAAGTTAAGTTGCAGAATAAAAATAATCAAACTTGTTTTAAAAAAGAGATGAAAGAAATTTTCCTCCCTCTCTCCTTTGTGGAGTAGGGTGTGACCCTGGGTGAAAATCATTTTGTGTAATTCTAGAATCATTTGCTATGTTGGTTAGTTTTGCTCAACTGTTTTTCTTGAATTTCTTTTAAAAAATCCTTTTATATTCTTTCTCATAGGGCTTAGTTCTCTAGATAGGGGAGTGGAGGAGATAATATCTTTTGAAATGAAGAGGATAATATAAATGTTATATATCCATAGATTTTTTTGAATAAAAATGATTGAACAGAAAAGAAACATTCATTCAGATAACCAAGTGGTGTGATTGTTTGCTTTATTTTTTATTATTTTTTTATCCACATATTTTTAGATACTATATTTAGTTGAAGTTCTTTATTTTCTTTTATAAATTGATACATAGTTTTGGTGTTGTTTGATTATTGATAAATTTAGGAGATGTCTACTGTTACAATTTTCATGAAATTCAAGGATTAATTTTTCATAGAGAGTATGTTTAGGAAAGCATTTTTTATAAAGAGGGGAAAGAATTATGTAATATATGGCATAATTAATATGTAATTCTACATGTTGCTTATGTGTAAATATATAATTTTAGAATAAAAGGATTGGAGAGACAATTATATGAACTTAATTTTTCAGTTATAATTAGAAATCTCAATATCTTTGTAAAGGAAGTATATTCATCTTATTTCTTATATGATATTTAATCAATAGATTAGTGTTATGAAAGACTAAAGTCATTTTTAGTTTTTAGTTTAATACCCATTAATAAGGCATACTAAAATAAGTAGAATGAAGTTCCCTTATATTAAATCCAAGAATAATAGTAACAGGGGCAGCTAGGTGGCATAGTGAATAGAGCACTGGCCCTGGAGTTAGGTCTCAGGCACTTAACACTTACTAGCCATGTGACCTTGAGCATGTCTCTTTACCCCAATTGCTCTGCCTTCCCCCTCAAAAAAAAAAACAAAACAAAAAAGAGAACAATAGTAACAGTATTTGTTAAATATATACACGAGTAACAGTACTTCATAAATAATTAATAAGATTTATACTTGCTTATCTTCAAAATAGATTTTTAGTTCTCTGGAAGCAAAGTAATTAATAACAATTATAATGAATAATAATTAATTTTTCCTGTCTTAGTATATGTCAATTTTTCCTAATGACATCTTTTTGTTATTAATGATAAATTTTAGGAAAGATACTCTAATATGAGTTATGTGATCCTAGGCAAGTTACTTAATGTTTTTTGCCTCAGTTTTTCCTGTTAGTAAAATAAAAGTGCTATTTAATGCTCATGGCTACTATGAAGAAGCTAATAAAATAACTAGCATGTATTTTATAAATAAAAATTCTTTCTTTTATAATTGTGGGGCAACAATAATAAGCCTAAGTCCTTCTTATGTAAAAACTCATTCCTAGTGTGCTAAAGATTCCCTACTCATATCCCACACTTCTCATCTATGTTCAGTGTGACTAGTAGTAGTGCTTCTTAGTGATCTCATTGACCTCTCTAACAGTAGACCACCAAAAGAAGCATTTACCTGATTCTGGAAATATCAATACATTTCCCCATTATATCACCCTCTACCAAAAACTATTTACCATTTCCCAGTGATTTGATTTAAACTGTGACTCCAGTAATAAACCTATGGCAAGAATTAATATAACTTATGAATCCTGTGTGTTCTCTCTAATTTCCACTCACATAGAGATTAAGCATCTAATTGACAGTTCTTGCAGAGGAAGCAAGGAAAGATGAAAATGATTGTTTTATTTTTTTTTCCTAAATGGGAATGATAGCAGCAGGGGAGGGATAACTAGAAAGCAAAAGCAGCTGGATCAGCAGAGTAAACCCCATCTAGCTTGTGGCAATTGGGGTCATTAATTTTCAGAGAGTGGCAGGAGATGGTAGGTACAATGTGCTATTCCAAACCCCTGATAAATCCATATTGTTGCCTAACTGATTATTGGGTAACATATTTAAGGCAGATCTGCTTAAATCCTGTTTTGTTTCAGTTTTCTCTGCAAAAGGAAAATAACATTTACACTGAAAATAATGGAACAAAAATGACTTATAGGGAATTGATTCCCAAAGCAAATAAGGAGACAGTAAGAGAGCCCCTAGATGCCCATGATGAATTCAGGTCCCCTTCGTCAAGAATCCTTGATTCCTGAAAAGAAACGGCAATTGTGATTGTTGAGCCACTCTTGATTTTTGAAGTATTATGGGATACTGGAGGAAAACCACAAGTTTAGAGAATGGCAAATGTTGCCCAGATTTTCTAAAAAGGGATGAGGCAAACTATAATGGTCAGTAAGGTAGACTGGGAGTATTTCATAACATATTATTAATAAGATACTTGGAAAATATCTAGAAATGGTAGTAATGTTTAGAAAGAGATTCATGACTTTGTCATGAATAGGAATATGAAAAGATTGCCTTCTTTTTCCTTCCAAACCAGATGACTAAAGAAGTAAATGAGAGCAATGCTGTGGGAATACTTAGGTTTTTAGTGAATCTATTGATAAGGTATCTTTTCTTATTCTTGTGGAGAAGATGGAGAGATATGTCTTATACAATAATACAATCAGATGAATGCAGAAATGGATGGATGATGACTCAGAATTATATTTAAAGGTTTAATGTCAACATGGAAGAGTTTTTTCCAGTTGCACATTCTAAGGACCTGAGCTTGGGCAGGTACTGCTTAACATTTTTATCAAGGACTTGGATTAAGGTGTACATTATATGCTGATCAAATTTGAAGATGACACAAAACTCAGAGAGATAGTTAATATCCTGGATGACAGAGGCATAATCCAAAAGTCTAGTTCCAGGGCTCTTAACCTAAGGCCAATGAACTGGTTTTTTATTTAAAAAACTATAACTATTATCATACATTTGATTTCCTTTGCAATGATCTCTCTCTCTCTCTCTCTCTCTCTCTCTCTCTCTCTCTCTCTCTCTCTAAAAACATCATTCTGCAAAGAAATACCTAGGCTTTAGCAAATTCTGCCAAAAGGATTCTGTGATACAGAGGGGTAATAACCCCCTGTTCTAGAGTATTGGGGTGAATCTTACACGAAGAAATTCCATAGGGAAAATGTAAAGTATTGTACTTGGGTACAAAAGATTAATTTTAAGGTATAAAATGAGGAAAGCAAAATTAAGCAGTAGTTGTTCTATAAAAGATCTCCAAGATTTAAATTCTATAAAATTTATAAAAATCTATAAATTCTATAAAATTTATAAAAATCTATAAAAGATCTCCAAGTTTTAAATTCAACCTGAGTCACTATCAGTGTGTTGTGGCATCCCAAAAAAGCAAATATGACCTTGGGTTGCATTAAGAGGAGTTTAGTTTCAAGGAATAAAGATTGTTTTTGCTAGGTCCTGCTCTCATGAGACCTCATCTAGAGTACTGCGTTCAGTCCTAAGTTCCATGTTTTATTTGTTAATTAAACTTAAAATTGTCCAGGGTGGTTAAGGGCCTTAAGTCCATGATATATTAGGAAAAGTTAAAGCAAATGAACATATTTACTCTGGAGAAAAGATAACTTAGAGCTGTACTCTAATATCTTAGTAGCTTTATATAGCTTTCATAGGGAGGGCAGAATGCCTTATTCCACTCAGCTCCATAGAACTGAAGAAAGAACAATGGGTGGTAGTTCCAATGAGGCAAATTTAAAGTGGGTATCAAGAAAAGTTTCCTAATAATCTAAGCTGTCCAAAAGTAGAATTGGCTGTCTTAAAAGGTGATGGTTTTCCCCTCCTTGGAGGTCTTCAGGCAAAGACTTGTTGAGTATGTGATAGGAATTTCTTCCATGTAAAGTCAAACTGGATGATGACTGATAACTCTGCTTTCTTTCAGACTCTGTGTAAAAGCAATTGTCATTTGAATTCCAGAGAGTGATAACTAAGAGGCTGAAATCCAATTTAAGTCTATGAATGCTTACATCTTAAATGCTAGTGTCATTGTGCCATGTTTTTACTGCACTAGACACTGTAAAATGCTCTGTAAGTTTCTGACATTTTAAATCCCTTAAGTTCCTTCATTTTTAAGAAGTGGAAGAGTTAATTTGATATTTATGAATGCCCAAATCTGCCATCTTAGTTGGAGTGTTAAATGTAGATAATTGAGGAGGGTGCTTAGAAGATCTGCCAATTGTATTATCACAAAAAGCTGCATAAATTAGGAGTATTTGACACATTGCCAGAAAAACTTAGGACCCGCAAAAGACCTTTACCAGGTAAAACTTTAAACAAAATCCAATATGATAATATTTAATGGGGAAGATAAAATCTTAAATTTATAAAGTCTTAAAATTATGGTTGGTTGGTTGTTGTCCATTCTCGAAGAGGACCAAAATAACATCACTATATGAGAGTCAAGTTTCAGTGTCTTTACTATGGCTGATCAGACCAATACGAGCTTGGAATGACAGGTCAGGCACAAATAGTCTGTGTGAACATTTAGGATGGATACTCTAAATTTGCATATCCTTTGTTTCCTTTGAGCTGTTTCAATTCTGCTTTGCTGATAGAGCACAACACCTTCTCTGATGTGGGCACACCATGCTAAGCAGTCCTATCTATGCCAGTGCTTCCCACGTCACACAATCAATTCCAAAGTTTTTAAGATATACTTTGAGAGTGTCATTGTATCTCTTCTTCTAACCACCATGTGAATGCTTGCCCTGTGGGAGTTCTTTATAAAGTAGTCTTTTTTGGAAGCATACGTTTTGCATTTGAGCATGACCAGCCCATCGCAAAGCACAGTTTGAATCCTTGGCAGTTTAGTTTGAGTAAGGACTTCAGTGTTTGGTACCTTATCCTTCCAGGTGAGTTTCAGAATCTTACTAAGATAGTTCAAATAGAATTGATTCAGTTTCTTGGCACGATGGTGGTATGCTGTCCAGGTTTCACAGGCACACAACAATGATGTCAACACCATAGCTCTGTAGACCTTCAGTTTGATAGTCAGTCTAATATCTCTTCTCTTCCATACTTTCCTTTGGAGCCTCCCAAACACTGAGCTGGGCTCTTTCAATTCATGCTTCAACCTCATTATCAATATGTGCAAATCTGGAAAGTACACTACCATTTTTGTCAAATGCCTAAAATTATACATTTTCTTTAAAGAAGTAGTTTTATAAGTATAAGTTGAGGGAAGTGTAACTGAAACCAAGTTGTCTGGGAAAAGTTCTTGGGATTAAATGTGTCAAAAGCTTTACATAAGTCAACAGTGAGATACAGCTGCCAAAAAAAGTTAATGTAATATTAGGCTACATTAAGAGACACATGTTGTCTAAAACTGTTGTTATTCAATTGTTTTTTAGTAGCATCCAATTCTTTGTGTCCCCATCTAGGGTTTTCTTGGCAAAAATACTGGAGTAGTTTTCCATTTCTTTCTCCTGCTCATTCTATAGATGAGGAAACTGAGGCAAACAGGGTTAAGTGACTTGCCCAGGTTCACATAGCTAGTTAGTGTCTGAGGTCAGATTTGAATTTAGGAAGATGAGTCCTTGGTACTTCATCCACTGCCCCACCTAGCTACCCATTGTCTAGAACTAGAAGGAGATAACCCCATAGTACTCTTTCCTGGTCAGACTGTATCTTATATATTACGTTAAATTCTAGGCACAGCATCTTATCAAAACATACATTTGGCAATCAGAATGGTGAGGATACTCAAAATCATATCATGTAAAGATTGACTGAAGAAATTGGAGATGGTTAGTTTAGAATTCATAAGTGAGAAATTGCTAATAGAAAAGTTCCAAAAAATCTTATCCTAGGTCTCTGTACCACCTGTTGTAGTGTGGCTTATGGAAGATATTCTTAGGTATTTATTGTCTGAAAAGAGCTAAATAGGAAAACTGAAGAGAAGATGCTAACTGTTGGTTGAGGTATATATGTGTGTTGTATGTTTACATATATATGTGTACATATATTTGTATATATGTATGTATGTGTATGAATATATGTATTTATGTACACACCTGCATACACACACTCATATATATATATATACATACACATACATATATGTATAAAAACATTCCTAATGTGGGATTTTGTTTTGCTTGACTCTCTCTCTCTCTCTCTCTCTCTCTCTCTCTATATATATATATATATATATATGTACTAGGTTTTTTTCTTAATTTCCTTTTTTTTAAGCAATTGGGGTTATTGCTCAAGGTTACACGGCCAGTCATTATTTCTGAGGCCGGATCCAATCCCGGGTTGTCCCAACTCTGGGGCTGGTGCTCTTACTCACTGTACCACCTAGGCTCCCCTTTTTCTTATTTTCTAAATGAGTAGGGGAAAAGGAGGTTGGAAGGAGAGAGTTCAGAATTTAAAATAAAATAAAATTTATTTTAAAAATAACATCGTTTCATGACAAAGATATTTATTGGGAACATGGTAAGATGCTATCTATAGGTGCTATGGAGAGATTAGAAATACTCAATGATATAAGAGTTAGACTAAAACTGTCTATTTTCTGTAAATTATCTGAATGATTGCACTACTTTAAATCCTTTGTGAGATGAAGTTTTTTCAAGTGCACTTCAAAATTGATAACTATGTCTACATCTGATGATGACATACTTTGCTTGAAACCTTAATAAGCAGAGGAGGTTTGCTTGTGAACAGACTGGAACAAATGATTAACAAAAATATGCATAGAAAAATATAAACTCCCATATAGTAATGGATCTATATTGGCTTCTCCACAGGAATATCACTTTTACAGAACAGAGAACCTTCTTAGGAAAGCACCCATGTCATTCAAGTAAATCTTGGATTGGTTGTATAGCTGGGATACTATATCACTGGCAAGCAGCTGATATATGAAAATAGAGTTAAGAGATACTGTAGTAAAAAAGCAAATAAAAATATTTTAACCTCTCATAACAGCCTTCCCATTCTTTAGAAATTGTTTTGGTGGCTAGATAATTGTGAAAAACTATTGATTTTTGTCCTGCTTTCCCTAGTAGAACATCTAGCCTAGTCTTTTCTCTGACTTCTCTTCCGTGTGTGTGTGTGTGTGTGTGTGTGTGTGTGTGTGTGTGTGTGTGTAGTCTTAAATTAATTTGTATGAAATGGAATTTAGTCTTCCCCTCACACCACCCCTGGAAACCTCCTCTCTGTTAAACTCTTTTGGTTTTATTCCACATAACACCATTCTTTTTGGTTTACAATCTCAGTCTTGTCCATTATCTTATATTTATATTTATTCTGTATATATTTGTATATGTACGTATCTCTCCCAATAGAATATAAGCTCCTTCAGAGTATTATATGTGTATACATTATATATGTATGATATACATGCATGTATATACATGTACATGTATATTTATTTGTGTGTTCATAAGAGAGTTGGAAACAAAGTATTATGTGAAGTCTAAGGGTAGAGTATATTGAGAGAAAAAAGATAGGGGAGGTGTCTTAGATTAGTTAGCTTTTGATATGGTATTTGCATAAACAGCAGGACTTCAAAATGGAACAGACTGGGCTCATGCCATTTTTTTCTACCTAGAAATGCTGTCCCTACCTATCCTACCCCTGACTGTGTCACCTTTTTGTCTATTTCATTACTTTAAAATCATAGTTCAAATTCTACCTTAATGACTACCCTGATCACCAAATCTTTACTACCAATACCAATGTCATGAATTAGAAAGTTTGAGGAGGTGTTGTCTAATACCTCTTCTTTGGGGGTATATTTGTTCTTTGTAATTCACAACAGTCAAATTTATTTTATGGCAGTTCTTGATATTTATATAGTTATAGTCATTTTGCAAATAGTTTTTCTGGCTCTGCCTTACTTCTTTTGCATATAAGTTTATTTAAGTTTATATAAGTCTTTCTTTGCTTCTCTATAGTCATCATATTCATTATTTCTTACAGCGTAGTAAGGTTCCATTATATTGTAACAGAATTTGGCATTCCCCAAGCAATATGTATCTATTTTGTTTCCTGTTCTTAGGAAGACACAAAAAGTTTTACACTAAATATCTTGGTGTATGATGAAATTTTCTTTTTTTTTAAATCAGTAACCTCCTTGAATTATATGAATCATATTAGAATTTCTGAGTTAAGGAATATAAACATTTAATCACTTCATTTGGATAATTTTATACTGCTTTCCAAAATGGTTGCACTGATTCATATCTCCACCAACAGTGAATTAGTGTGTCTTTTTTTCCATAGCCATTCATTGTAGACTATTCTCACCTTTTATCATCTTTGCCAATTTGTTGCATGTAAGATAAATCTTCAGAATTGTTTTGATTTATATTTTTATTCTTCTTATTATTAACTTGGAGAATTCTTATGTTGTTAATAGTTGGCAATTTTTTTTTGAGAACTGTGTCCATATCTTTTGACTGTTTATCTGTTAGAAAATAGCTTTTGATCTTCTATGTTTCTGTTAGTTATATGTCTATATATCTTGAAAATAAAACCCTCATCTGAGAAATTTGAGGAAAGAATTTTTTTCCTGTTAGACTGCTTCTCTTCTTGTTGTAGATGCATTAATTTTGTTTGTTCAGAATCTTTTTAATTTTCATGTAATCAAATTTATCTAATTATCTTTTGTAATAGTGTCTCTCCCTTGTATGGTTAAGAAAACCTATTTTACCCATATCTCTGAAAGATATATGATCTGTGTCTTTTCTATTTTTTTTAGCTTTTTGAAGGGCAATTGGGGTTAAGTAACTTGCCCAAGGTCATAAGGCTAGGTTTGTGTGTGTGTGTGTGTGTGTGTGTGTGTGTGTGTGTGTGTGTGTGTGTGTGTGTGTGTGTGTTAAGTGTCTGAGGCCAAATCCAAACTCAGGTCCTCCTGACTCCAGGGCCAGCACTCTACTCACTGAGCCACCTAGCTGCCCCTCTTTTCTATTTTTAATGATATTATCTTTACTAGAAGGTGACATATCTATTTTGAATTTATTGTAGAATATAGTGTAAGATGTTAACTTAAGCCTACTTTCCATTAGAGTACATTCCAGTTTTCTCAGAAATTCTGATCATATAGGGAGTTTTTTCCAAAATAATTTATTTCAGGTTTATTGAACACTGGGTTATTAATAAGATTCCATTTTTTTCTGATTGACCCTGGTCAAATCCATTCATTTATCTAATTTTCTATTTTTTAAAGGAAGATGAATAGTTTATTTTTTTCTTTTTCTTTTTTTTGTGTGTTTTCTAACTATGGAACTTATGATGGGAAACAATGTGGGAAGAAAAGCAAAAAAAGCTCAAAGGTCTCATCTCATAAAGCTGTCTGGTGCTAAGGAAGCCACTGGATGAAGCCCTCTGGTCTAGGTGTGGTCTCAGAGAAGTTCCCAACTGACTGGATTCTGTGGTTCAGATCACTTGTAGATATCTTCTCTTGCAGAGAGGGAAGCATCAACATCTGGGTTTTCAAAGCTGGGGGGCTCTCAACAACGGCTTCCCAGAGTCTCATCTGGTCAAATCACACAACACTTCTCAAAGTGAGCCCCCAAGATGAATAGTTTAAATGATTGCAGGCTGACTCTTTTTTATGAAGCAGAGTATAGGTTCAATTAATATCAATTTGGAGGTAATTCATCCAAAGTTTCTTCTTTCTCTCTGATTTCTAAAGAATTCTGAAAGACATTAAATATAAACATAATAAGGATTATAACAAAGTTAGACAATAACTGGTGTTTATATAGTTTACATAATGTTTATAAAGAGTTTTACACTCATATTATTGTCCTTATTTTATAGATGAAGAAACTGAGGTCCAGAAAAGTCAGGTAGCTTTCCCATGCTCATGTAAGATACCTGGTGTCAGAGACAGGGTTTAAGCACTGATTTCATTGATTCCAAATCCAGTGCTTAGTTTTCTGCATCACACTGATATAAGGCTCTTGTATTAATTCAAGTAGTGATTGAATTCTCATAGGGTACAATGTCAGAGTTAGATAAAATTAGCTTCTAGCTGGTATCTGGGCTGCAAAGGAATTATATTACATTATCCCCATATTTAGCCATATTTTGCTACCTGTGTCCTTGCTTCATTTAGAATACTTACCTTTATTTTCTGTTTTTGTAATCTTAAGAATTTCTTACTTCTGGTATGAAACATTTAATATGTCAAAGTAATGTAGCACATACTCCAGGTTTGTCTTGCCTACTTACACTCTGATGAGCAGGTGGGGTCCTCAGAGGGTGGCTACTGTTTCTGTCTTTGGGGTTCAGGGAATACCAGGAAGCATGGGGTTGTTCTTTTTTTCCTGTATTTTATAAGATATCATCATTTAATCAAGAAATCATGAATTTCCCTCCTTAATTAGCAGTTGCAATATATGAGTCATACTTAATAATCATTTTTAGGCGGTGGTAGTAATATTTTATTGATGCTCTTTAAAAAGGAAAGCATTTTTTTTCTGTGATTTCCCCCACCTCCAATAGAACCCTCCCTTCTAAGAAAGATAGTTCAGCAAAACATATCCATACATTTACCACATTTCCCTCTATACATTACATTTACATGATTCTCTATTTGCTTTTAGAAAGGGTTATTTTATTAAGGTATGGGCAACTAGGTGGTATAGTGGATAGAGTGCTGAGCCTGGAGTCAGGAAGACCTGAGTTCATATCCAACCTCAGACACTTACTAGCTCTGTTACTCTTGCCTCAGTTTCCTTATCTGTAAAATGAATTGGAGAAGGAAATGACAAACGCCACTGGTATCTTTGTCAAGAAAATACCAAATGGGATCACAAAGAGTTGGACAGGACTAAAATTACTATACAGCAACATTTTACTAAGGTAGTATAAAGAACAGTTGGTATAAAATACCCCTCCCAACAACAGCCACAAAATTTGTGGCCCACTCTCCTACCAATTATATACAGAATCCAAGTGAAAAGTGGGCTTAAGCTTAAAGTATAGATTATTAGGGCTTACTCATAGTTCCTAGAAGTCCTTTTTCTGTTGTACTTAAGATGTTCCACTTAGGCATGGTGTAATTATCTGTGGAGTTCATAAGATGCTTTTTTAATGTATCTAGTTTTTTCTTGGCTCTGAGTACATATACTCACCATCTCCAATAAGTGCTATCATTGGGAAATGCTAGAAGATTATTGATGAGAAGTCCAAATCTTCCATCTCTCTAAAATTTAAAGGGAAGGGGGAGAAGATAGAGGTACTCTACCCTCTATTCCTGAGTGATTTCTTTTCAGTGGCTTATCTTGGACTGCTTCTACTACTTGTTAGGCATACATTGGAATCCCCAAGTATGAACTAACTTACTGCCTTTATATAAACCTCACAGGGTTTAACAGAGTCTCCTTAAACAATATAGATATGTCTTCTGTCCCAACTAGTTGAAATCCCTTTCATTGATCCAGTGTTCAAACTGAGTTGCTCTCACTTGATTAAGGTAGTTCCTTTAAGTGGAATAAGTGCTGGGAATTGGTTGTCTCAGTCAACCCACACCCCTAAAGTAAATGTAAGCAATAGAAAAGAGAAAAATATGCTTTCTGGCCTTACCTTCTGAGATGAGAAGATAGCTTGGTTTCCCTGAATATTCTAACATCAATGACTTATTAAGGATACTAAAAATGATGCAATTTGGTGTCAATTTAGGTGCTATAGGAATCTGTTCTAAGAGATTTGGATTGAATCCAACCATTCATTTCAAATCTAAGTAAGTAGATATGCTACTGTTTTTATTTATTTATTTTTTAGGTTTAGTTCTACCCACATATAGCATGCATTAAAATGAGCAGTATTTTCTTATTTTAGGAAAACAACTACACCAGAATTCAATAGCTTCAGGAATATAGAAATCATTTAGCGTGACTTTTTTCTCTCTTCTGAAAGACAAGAAGGAAATGTGTTAGTTATTCAATTCATTTACAAGTAGCATGAACCAAGTACTTTCTTGTCAGATTATCTGGCTCAGTTCACTTGGAGTCACTATTAAGTTTAATATTCCATGCCCAGATTTAAGTTTGATCTCATTGATACTGAAAATCTTTTTATGTTTTATTAAATAGAACAGGTAATCCTGTATATTCTAATGTTTTTTTTTTCTACTTAACTATCACTTGGTTAACTAGCATGCCTAGTTTTCACGAATCCTTTATTTTATTATTGGAATGTCCATTGTCTCCTGAGATTCATCTAGTGAGGTCCTGGGAAAGAAGTTTAGCTAACAGAGTGACTTAGTTCTGAAATGTTATAAAACTTGGGCTAATAGGGCTTAGACCTATAAGGAAACTTTGAGATCATGTCCCCCCCCCATTTTACTAATGAGGAGACCTAGGCTCAAAGAACATGATTAGGAAATGTGGAGTTTAGAATTTAATAAATGCAAATGAGCAAGATTTTAGAGAGTATTTTCTTATTTTTAGCATATTTCCATGTCAGGAATTTTGACTGTATTCCTCACCATTAAAACATGGAAGTAGCAGCCAAAAAAAAAAAACCCAGAAAGAAAAATAAACTAAAATTGCTGAAACCAGACAAAGAATTTTTCCATGTACTCCCTGCTGATTATGGCCCTCTGCTCCCTTTCCCTTCCCCTCAAATTGTTATATTTAATTACAAAGCAGGTTAAGGCAGATGCTTCCGCCAAGACTTGATTTGTTAATTTTGCCTAACACATTCAGAGTGAATATCAAGGGTGGGAAAACATGGTGGGGAAAACATAATGGGGAAGGGAAGGAACCTTCAAAAGAAACTGAGGAAAGTCAATGAAAAGAGAAAGTAGGGGGTGGGGGAAAGGCAAGAGGGAAACTAGAGCTGATGCTGGTAATCAGCAGCTCACAGAGCATTTAATACACAGTATATGATACACTTTGTCAACCAGTTACATTCCTAAAAGTGACAAAATGACCAGTCAATCAATAAGCATTTAGGAAATATTGCCTTTGGTTGAGGTGCTGGATTGGGTATTGAGAATACAAAGCCAAAACTGAAAGTTGCTTCTCTCTAGGAGAATCCAGGGAAACAACATGTACGTATATGTAACCATATACAAAATAAATAAGAGGTAATTTTTATGTGGAGGAGAATCTAGAATTGTGGGGGGTGAGGTAAGTGGGGGACAGTGTAGAAATCAGAAAAGGCCTTATGTAGAGAATAACTCTTGAGATGACTTTTGAAGGAAACTAGAGGTTTTAATAGATAGAAGTAATGGAGAGTGAATTCCAAGCATGGGATTCTGCCTCTGTGTAAAAGCATGGATACATACTTACATGCATGAAAAGCAGCAAGAAGACCAGACTGGTCAGACCAAAGAATATGTAAAGGGAAATAATGTGAAAAAGGCATAGAAAGGTAGTTGAAAATGAATTGTGAAAGTCTTTAAATGCCAAAAGAAAAGTTTATATCTGATCGTGAAAATAATAGGGAGTCATGGGAGCTTATTGAGCAGGGCAGCAAAATACTCAGACCTGTATTTTAGAGCTACCACTTTGATAATTGTGTAGAGGATAGATTGGAGATATAAGAGGTAAGAGATGAGGTAGGGAAACCAGTTAGGAGACTAATACAGTAGTCCAAATGATGGCTGATGAAGCCTTGAACTGGAGGGCTGTCTGTGTGGGGTAGAGATAAAGTGGTGGTGGTGGAATGTGAGCGCTGTTGTGGAAATGGAATTGATCAGATTTAGCAACTTATTGGTAATATACATTAAGGGAGAGTAATGAGTCGAGGATGACTCTGAGATTGTAAACATGATTGTCTGCTGGTACCCTTTGCAGAAATAGAAAAGTACAAAAGAAGAATGAGTTTGGGGGAGAAGATCTTGTTTTAGATATGCTAAATTTGTAGTGTCTTTATCCAATTTGAAGTGTCCAGTGAGCAAGCAGAAATGTAAAAGAAGTCAGCAGCAAAACCATGGTTTGAAATAAAGATCTGGAAGTCATCTGCATGGCATTTATAATTGAATCCTTGGGAGCTCGTGAGTTGGGAATATAGATGATGGTCTACTGAAAGAGATTGAGAAAGGGAGGATAGGTAGGAGGAGAACCAAAAGAGAGTAGTGTCATGAAAAACTATAATTAATCTTAAAAAGAATTTATCCAGGAGGAAAAGTCAACAGTGTACATTGCAGCAAAGGGGTCAAGAAAATTGAAGCTTGAGACAATGGCCATTGAATTTGGCAACTGAGATTGCAGATTATTTTAGAGAGAACAATTTCAGTTGCATAATGAGACTGGGAACTAGATTGTAAAAAAATTGAGGAATGAAAGGACAGGAAATGAAGGTAGATATAGATTTCAGATATAGATGCCTATATGTAATATGTATATATATATATGTATACACACAAACATATATACACACATGATGTGTGTGTAAGCTATAGATAAAATAGTTTTTTTTTAAAGAATTTGATTGGAAAAATGGGGAGAGACAAAGAATAACAGCTTGAAGGGATGGTAGGGTCTAATGAGGGTTTTAATTTTTCTTCTTTTTAAGAATATGAAAGATGTTTGTAGGTAATAGAAGTAGGCATAAGAAATGGAAAGATTAAAATTTAGGGGTGGTAGATGATTATAGGGGCAGTTGGATGGAAGAGATGAAAAGAAAGGAGGAGACGGGCTGAAGGGTACATCTGGATGAGAAGGGTCACATTTATCAATGTCTGGACTCAAAGAACAGAGATTTCAAGAAATTTTGAAATACAGAGAATGAAAGAAAGGAGATAATGGAAAATAACCCCTATTTTTTTTTTCAGTAAAGCATGAAGCAAAATCCTTTGCTGAGAGAAATGGGGAGGGATGGTTTGGGAGATTTCAAGAGAGGAGGGCTGATACAACCATGTGGAGAATACAAAAGAGAATCAATTTGGAATGAAATTAGACAACATGAATTTATAGTAGACCCAGATAAGCATCAATGTGTATATTTCTTCCTTGACAGTTCAAGAACATGTGAGTAAGAGCTAAGAATGTAGATAATATGAGTATTCCAAGATTGGAGTTTGATGGCAGTAGTATAAGTGGGCAAGGGTTGCAAGAGTAAGGAATTATGGAATGTTGAACTTCTTACCTATAGGGCAGGATTGAGAAAGGGAGAAGGTAAAGACTGATCAGGGGAGTATCTAGTGATGCAAGGCCTGATTTGTCATGGTGAGAATCAAGAATAAAAGGAAAGAGAAAATTACCTTATTTTAATAGGATTATAAAACTTTTGAAATCCTTAATGTTTTGAAAAAAATGTATATAATCTCAGTGGATTAATTATTTCCCAGTGATAGTTTTCTTGATATTTAATTAAAATATTATGCCACTATATGAAAGATCTCTGATTTATTCAGTGTAGGAATCTGTCTTCACCAGTGCAAATCAATACCCTATCTATGACTTAGCAGTGAGTTCTAGAGAGTTGCCTTAGTCACATACAGTTTTAGAGATTTGCCTAAGAACAGTTGGCAAAAAACTGTCAGAGGTCAAATTTGAATCCATGTATTCTAAACTTCAACCCTAGCCTCTCTCTAGTCAATGTGCCATGCTATTGTATATTAAAAATATTGAGTAACATTTGTGTAAATTAAATTATCCTTCAATGAATGACTTACTTAATTAGTAGTGATAACTTCTGATGATGCATATTAAGCACCTTAAAATGGCAAAATATAACTTTAATAGTGTCTTCCATATTTAAAAAAAATCATATTTTCAAAAAATAGGGACTCAGGATGGCAGTCTAATGCCATAATATGTAAACAATATTTCTTTTTAAATTGATAATATTAAATTTAGATGGTAGCAAAGTCAGTTACTTGACCTACAATAATTAATTAAAAGATCTTTGCCATACATCTTTCTAGAACAATTTTATGGTAATTTTTTCTCTTCCTTCCTTCCATGTTCTCTTCCATTGTCTTTGTACATTCACTTATGAGTAATTTCTTTTTGAGTAAGAATCTCATTCTTAATCACAAATCTCCTCTTCCATGGTATATGAAAAACTAAATCCTAATAAAAACACATGATTTTTTCAAGTGTTAGCCAGTACATAATTGGAAGACAGGTAGAACTTGATGGTTATGTAGAATATGCTTAGCAATTAAGTAAAATGTTACTGTGCCAGGTATATGTGGATTAAGATAATTCTCATTCCCATTATATTATGCACATGAAGATGCTAGTGTCTAATTGCATTATTTGTCCACTTAATTTAGATTTTCACTTCTGTATCCGAGTCTTTGCTTTTTATTTTCCTTGTACTTTCTTAACCTAGCTTTTTTTTCTTATTTAAATATGTGATTATAGCACCTTTGCTATATATGAATATATCATTTTATAAAATAATAACTAAAGTATATATATCATATATGATAAAGATAAATAACACCAATATTTGGTGGCATAATGTAGTGTGGGAAAAACACTAGATTAGAAGTAAAAAACCATGGGAGATGATCCTGTGTTTGATACTGACCATCTGTGTGACCTTGGACATGTCATATTTAGCTACTCAGGGTCTCATTTTCTCATCTGCAAAGTCAAGGGGATTGATCTTTGTGCTCACTAAGGTTCTTATACCCCATGATTTTTTTTAATTACCATGAAAGTTACTATAAAAGTTGCCAGAAAGAAATTCTTTTCTCATCTTGATCAGTCAACCAATAAGAATTTATTAAGTACTTATTAGGTGTAGATGGGATAGCTAAGTGGCATAGTGGATAAGAGTCTGCCCTCAAATCAGGAAGGCTCTTCTTCCTGAATTTAAATCTGGCCATAGATGCCTACTAACTGTGTGATACTGAACAAGTCACTTAACCCTGTTTGCCCCAGTTTCCTTACCTTTAAAATGAGCTGGAGAACAAAAGTGGCAAAGCACTCCATTATCTTTGCCATGAAAATGCCCAGTAGGGTCACAAAGGGTCAGATATGACTGAAAAATTGCTGCAAGTGATCAGGAAAATACTATGATATATGCTGGGGATATATGATCAATGAATTTTTTCTCGTTCATTCCCATGGCCAAATTTTTCTAGCATATTAATTTATAAAATGCTGTTGGACAATCTAGTACAGATATTATTGAATGTGATTTCAAAGAAGACATCAGGCAGTCTTTGCCTGAAATTGTTTGTTATGTTTGGTTGAATTCCAGGATTTTAAAAATATATGAATAATAAGAAGTCCAATTGAGTCAGAAGTAGAAGGCATA
The DNA here is from genome assembly GCA_011680675.1 of Gymnobelideus leadbeateri. Classification (NCBI taxonomy): domain Eukaryota; kingdom Metazoa; phylum Chordata; class Mammalia; order Diprotodontia; family Petauridae; genus Gymnobelideus; species Gymnobelideus leadbeateri. The sequence goes on along the minus strand of WOXC01009184.1, from coordinate 94,836 downwards.
TTTCTACGAAACCTGATTTGAAAAACCCCACATATTTTGATCCTTTCATGGTACTTTGTTTTCCCAGATACATTGTTAATGTTTTTCAAGATGTCTCTATTATTCCAAGGCATCTAAGTGGCATAGTGGATCAGAGCACTGGACCTGAAGTCCGGAAGACCTGAGTTTGAATGCAACCTCTGATATTTACTAGCTTTATGACCTTTGACAAGTGTATTCAGCCTCTATTTACCTTAGTTTCCCCAGCTTTCAAATGGAAATAACAACACCACCTATATTGCAGGGTTGTTGTGAGGATCAAGGGAGATTGTATTTGTAAAGAGCACTTGACACACAACGCCTGGCACATAGTAGGTACTATATAAATGCTTAGTCTCTTCCATATTTACATTATTGTAGAAATAGATAAAAGCTCCTTTTAGACAATCTCTTCAAAATTTTAATATCCTTCAAATGTTTGTCATTTTTTAATTATCTCTTGCATGTTTAGCATATTCAGGAATAATAATTATATTAGTAATAATAATTATAATAGTTTGTTATTAAGACATATGGTAATGAATTTTCTGAATTTAGGCTTGTCTTTGGAGAGAAGGCTCACAAATAGTTTGGGGGCCCACCCTGAGCAGTTTATGAATAAATTGTCATGGTTTGTTCTCTGCTGGCATAGCCTCCCAAAATCCAGTCACCTCTCTACCATGATATCATCCTGAGGCATTGAAGCATTTTATTGCTCCGTTGCTGACATTTCTGAAACCACTGTTAAAGTCACTGCACCTGAAGTTGGTGGTGTCAAAATCATTTTTACAGGAAAGTAAAATATATTTATTTAAATGCTATTGATGTATATTTAGTTTTTGGTTGACAATTTATTTAAGAATAGATTTTTATTTACTACATTAAAAATAGCTTCCCAGATCATAAAAAATACCTACATATTAAATTTAAACCTTAGTAACTCCCATAGAAACTCAGAATTTTCTCTCACTAAAACACACTATTTATAAAATCATATTAATTTATATAAAACAATTTAAATAATTTATGTGTAATTTTGAAATCCATAATAAACATGTGCATATAAGCTATATTTAGTTTTTTCCAATCTTTTATTTGTTATAGTGTTCAACATTCATTTCCACAAGATTTTGAGTTACAAATTTTCTTCCCATCTATCCCCTACCCCCACCCCCAAAATAGTGAGCCTACTGAATACCCCTTCCCCCAATCTACTCTCTCTTATATCTTCCCCCACTCCTCCCTCTAACTTTCTAGTAGGGCAAGACAGATTTCTATATCCCAGTGCCTATATATTTTATTTCCTAGTTGCATGTTAATTTTTTTTTAACATTTGTTTTTATAACTTTGATTTCCAGATTCTTTCCCTTCTTTCTTCCTCACCCACCCCTACTGGAAAGATAATTCAATAGAGGTTGAACATGTGTAGTTACAGAAAACATTTACATAATAGATATATTGTGAAACACTAAGTATATTTCCCTCCATCCTATCCCTCCCCCCATTATTCTATTTTCTACTTTTATCCTGCCCCTTTTCAAAAGTGTTTGCTTCTGACTACCCTCTCCCCCAATCTGCCCTCCCTTCTATCATTCACCCTGTTATTCCCTTCCCCCCTACTTTCCTATAGGGTAAGATACCCAATTTAGTGTGTATGTTATTCCCTCCTCAAGCCAAACTCAATGAGAGTATGGTTAACCCATTCCCTTTCACCTTCCTGCTCTTTCCCTCCATTGTAACAGTTTTCTCTTGCCTCTTTTATATGAGATAATTTACCCTATTCTATCTCTCCCTTTCTCCTTCTCTCATTATAGTCCTCTCTCACCTCTTAATTTTATTTTTAGATATTATCCCTTCCTATTCAACTGATCCCATGCCATCTGTCTATGTATACATATACACACATATACACACACACTCACATATGTATTTATACACACATACATTCTCCTATATATACATTTATGTATATATGCATACATACATATATACACACGTATAAAATCTCTTCAACTATCCTCATGCTGAGAAAAGTCTCATGGTTTACAATTATCATTTTTTCCATGTAGGGGTATAAATACTTCAACTTTAATAAGTTCCTTATGATTTCTTTTTCCTCTTTACCTTCTCATGCTTCTCTTGCTTCTTGAATTTAAAAGTCAGATTTTTTATTCAGCTCTAGTTTTTTTCATCATGAATACTTGCAGGTCCTCTATTTCATTAAATGAGCATATTTCCCCTTGAAGCATTATACTCAGTTTTTTTGGGTAGGTGATTCTTGGTTTTAATCCTAGCTCCTTTGACCTCTAGAATATCATATTCCAAGCCCTTCAATCCCTTCATGTAGATGCTGCTAGATATTGTGTTATCCTGATTTTGCTACCACAAAACTAAAATTGTTTCTTCCTGACATATTTTAATATTTCTCCTTGACCTGGGAGCTCTGGCATTTGGCTGATATTCCTAGGAGTTCTCTTTTAGGGATCTTTTTCTGTTTTTTTAAGGCAATTGGGGATAAGTAACTTGCTCAAGGTAACACATCTAGTTATTTATGTGTGGGTGCTAAGTACTGAGCCTGGAACTGATCCCAGGTCCTCCTGACTCTGGGGCTGACACTCTTACACACTGTGCCACCTAGCTGCCCCTTGGGATCTTTTTCATGAGGTGATTGGTGAATTATTTTGATTTCTATTTTGCCCTCTAGTTCTAGAATATCATGGCAATTTTCCTTGAGAATTACTTGAAGGGTCATTTATAGGCTTTTTTTTTTTTAATCGTAGCTTTCAGGTACTCAAATAATTTTAAAATTATCTCTCCTGGATCAATTTTCTAGATGAGTGGTTTTTCTAATGAGATATTTCACATGGCCTTCTATTTATTTTTTTCATTTGTTTGGATCTGTTTTATAGTATCTTGATTTCTTAAAATCATTAGCTTCCATTTCCTCCAGTCCAATTTTGAAGGAATTATTCTCTTAGTTTTTGAAATTCCTTTTCCATCTGGCAATTTGGCTTTTTAAGGCATTCTTCTCCTCGTTGGCTTTTTAGGCCTCTTTTGTCATTTGAATTAGTCGATTTTTTTTAAAGGCTGCTCAAAGTTTGTTAGTGTCAGTTGGGTACAAAGTAAACAAGTTACTGAGGCTGCTGAAAAGCACATAGGTGATTCAGGTAGTAAAAAAACAAACAATAGCAGTGTGGTTTCTTTTACTTGTTTTTTGGTGTTTTGCTTTTGTTTTCCTTAAAACACACACACGCACACACACACACACACACACACACACACACACACACACACACACACACCCCTCAACTACTTCTACACTTATACAGCCTATCTATTCTGAAGGAATAGGTGGGAGAGGAAAGGGAAGGGAGGGGAAGGGGAAATGGGCTCTGATGCCTATCACACTTCAGAAGTGGGGAGAGCAGCAAGGAGGATGCTGCTGCTCATGCAGAAGGCCCAGTCCTCGTCTTGCTGGGCTCGCTGACATGCTGCTTCCTTATGGCCTCCTGAGCCAGGTCACAGGTGATTGTGCCATGAGCAACCTGGAAAGTTCCTGACTGCTCTGGGGATTCCAATACAGTTGTCATGAACAGATGACTCGACTTGCTGAAGAAGAAGCTTGCTCACCAGTGGCCTGGGTCTGATTTGGGAAGACCAAGATGGTGAGGGATCACTTCCCCAGAGTACTCAGCACTTCCACAGGAGCTGTTGCTGGAGGTGGAACCCAGACGCCTTCGGTAGTAGTCATGGGTTGCTACAAGTGAACCACTGGACAGGATTGCTGCCATATTGCTTATTCTTCTTATGATGATGTAAACCTTAGTGGTGGCTCCCGAGCAGCTCCTGTCAGGCAGTGGGCTGAAGCAGATGATCACCAGTGACCTGGCTGGGGGAAGGGGGTGCTAGGCCACAGAGCCCATTTGTAAAGGAGATTATGGGAGTATACTCCATGGCAATGAAAATGCAAGAATTCTTTGGGTTTTTGAGTTAATCTATTTTTAAGGTGTTATTTTCTTCAGTATTTTGTTGTTGTTGTTGTTGTTGTTGTTGTTTCCTTTATCAGGCTGACAACACTTTTCATGATTTTCTTGCATCATTCTCATTTCTCTTCCCAAGTTTTCCTCTACTTCTCTTACTTGATTTTCAAAATCCTTCTTGAGTTCCTCCATGGCCTATAAGCAGTTCATATTTTTCTTGGAAGATTTTGATGCAGGAGTTTTGACTTTTTTTTACTTCTTCTGGTTCCATATTTTGATCCTTTTTGTCCCCCAAAAAAGGATTCTGTGGTTTGATTGTGCTTCCTCTGGTTGCTCATCTTGCCAGCCAATTACTTGACTTTTGAGGTCTTTGCCACAGTAGAACTCTGCTTCCAGAGTGGAGAGATCTTTGTCCTAAATTGCTGGGGTTTTTGAAAATGTTGTCAGAGATCTGAGGAGGGCACCCTCTCTACAGACACCACAAGCTCTGGCACACTGGCATGTCTCACCCACTGCCCAAGACAGTAACCCAGATTCAAATAGGTCAAAGCAACAGCAATTACCCACTGAATGGCCACTTGGCTCCCCTACAATCTGCAGGCCAGGAGCTCTGGAGGCAGCTGTGCAGCAGCAGCTGCAGCCACAACATGGCGCACCTCTCGCCCTGGGAACAGGTGCTGGACCAAGTTCTTCTCTCACCCTGGATCAACAGGGTTCCCCATTGACCTTTTACTTTCTCTCTGGCATGTATATGTTGAGAAGTCTGGAAACTGCCACAGATGCCAGTGATTAACTCTCCTGAAGTCTGCTCTGGCTGGTCTGTGCTTGGGCTGTCCTGGGTCAGGGCCCATATGGCTCATGAAGAACTGAGGTCTGCTCCCAGCTTGTTGTGATAAACCCTTTCTTTTGGCCTTCCAGGCTGCCTTCAGTGGGAGATTTGTTTCTCTCTGTCACTTTGTGTGTTCTGTACTTCTAAAATTTGTTTATAGTCATATTTTACAGGTATTAGAGGTGGTTAGTGTGGGAGCTCACTGATATCCCTGCTTCTACTCTGCCATCTTGGCTCTACCCACCTATATTTAGTTTTACATAAATTAAATTTATAAACATAAATTTTATATTAAGTTACATAAATTTATATGTAATTTAATTACATAATTTTAAGCTTAAAATCACCACTGATACTTCTGGGACATCCTGCATATTAATTCAATGTAGTTATATGTTATTTTTAAGCTTAAAATCTACTTTGAGACTTCTAGCACACCTTGTATAATTTAAAATCAGAATAATGTAGTATGGCCTTATCAAAATACCTTTCCCTTTAAAAATATTTATGAAATAGACCTAATCATTAAGTCAGTTTAAAATTCTACAACTGAGGGCAAATCATTTTAAGTTGCAGTTTTTCATCCAAATTCATGGTTTGAAACAGTTTAATCACTCAAAAAATTTAAGGATCAGCTTATACCTTGTCAAAAATTCACAACTAATTCAAATTCAAATGAGATTTCAAAGGATTGGCTATCCATGTACTAAAATTGGAATGGCATGATATTAACATGACCTCTGCATGCAAACTTGCCAGACTTTCAATATATTTTGGCACTGAATTTGAAGTCAGATAATTTGAGTTTAAATCCTTCCTCTGCTACCTCATAACCATGTGACCTTGGACGTGGTCCAAGACAAGATCTCTTGGTATTAGATGTTGCTTTTAGCTCTAAACCTATGATCGTAAAGGTTCTCCTCCCACCTTCCTTTCTACCACCACCTGTTTTCCTGTGTTTCTGAACTTCCTGATTATGGACTGAACTTAAGACCATAACAATGAGGGCTTTGTCATCTTTCCAAAGTATTAGGAAGGACAAAATATCAGTAGAAACATTTCCTTTTCTCATCTCTTTCTGAACTTTTGGACCAGGGAGTTTGTATTAGCTTTAGATAAATGCATCACTGAAAGAGAGAACTCTATTGTTTAATTGAAGCAACAACCCTTGGTTACTTCAGTCAGGAAACAGTATAGTCTTTTAAGTATTGCAGATCAATTTATAGACTCTTTTATGGGCAGCAGATATTTACTAGATTTGAAAGTCATTTTCAAGCAACTTTTACCTAGGCAAAGCCATCTATATTGTATTGCTTTTGAAGACTGAAAATGGAAAACATAATATGTTGTTTTAGTCCTGGGGATACTTGATAGAGAGAGTACAAATTTCCCCCGGGGAAATTGAATTTGCATGTAAAGTTTTAGCTATAATAACTATAACGATTTTCCTTATTCTTTTTTTTCTTTCAGTCACTCAGTGTGCTAATTATATAGTTTTTTTCTCATTTCCACAAAGGCAGGAATTGATGAAAGAGTTGACTTTATAGGGAAATTTGTCAACTTTCTATAGCAGTAAAATCATTGCAATTTCTTTACTGTAGTCTTCATTTGTGTGGGCTTGCAAAACCTCTATCTAGTAGCCTATAAATGTGTACAAACATCAATGGACACATTAAAGAAACAAAAAGTTCAAGTACTGTTCTAAGCTTTTCTTTTTCTGAGGGTGGTGCTGACATATTTCAAAGTGTCTAACAATTAAAATTTTTAAAATGTTTCAGTCTCCAAATTCTATGGTTCTTTGCTTGTGCGTACCTCCCAGGCTGTTTCCTCAGATAGCAACACAAACACTGGCAGACCACCAATAGCACATTCTTTAAGGACCTCCACCGGTAACTGGGAAAGTGAACTTAGTGTTCTGACTGTGGTAACCTGCAGAAAGGATGTGTAGTCCATAGTCAAGCTGCTTAGCTTTCTTTTAAAGCATTTATGTCCAAATGATATCATTTTCAGGTATTTTTATAGTTAAGAAAATCTCAGAAAATGCAGAATTGCAAAATAAAATAGAGCAAGCGACAGTTACTGATAGGATATCTGGATTATCAGTTTTCAAACAGAACCCAACATTTAACACTTAAGCAAAACCTAATATAATTGCATCTTAAAGTAGAACACAAAAGCTCTGGAACTACTCTCCCAACACTGACAAGCTGGCAGGTTGAATCCTCAGAACTACAAAGTTATATCTCTTCCATGTACACTAGGATTACCACTGAGGGTTTGGGAGGTGTAAAGAAAATATATATATGAAATAGGCAAGTAAGGAATGGGTCAGGAAGATTCAATATCATCTTTCTGCATAGGTCGAAATCTTACTCACTCCTGCCTTACTTTTTGCTCAGTGTTTGCTATTGAAATTACCAGGTCATAGTTAAAGAGTCTCATTTTGATTTATATTTACCTTTAAAAATTGCTTTGAAGGTTTTTGGAGATAGAAGAGATGGAAGATCAGCCCTTAAAATGAATTTATTGTATGCTTTTTATTCAGTATTGAGGCTTTGTGGAATACTAATATTTTGTTCAACACCATTTTACCATTTCCTCCTCTATGTAGAATTCAACTCTTTTCAAATATGTTCCAAGTGTGAATCTCAAATGTTCCAGCTGGATTTTAGGTACATTGCAATTCTAAATATATATGCAGTATGGGCCCTCTTTCCAACTTATAATTGGCAAGTTCCCATAGGAAAAAATCATTATTGCTACTATAAAAGCACTTCTTATCTGTCACATTTGGGAAATGAAAGTTTTGTAAAGGTCACAATAAAGTATGCCCCCAATTATGCTGATGACTTGTACATCACAAATGGTTTAATAGCTTGGAACATATCTCAGTTTTTCGTACAATATTCAAGGGGGAAACCATTAACTGAATAATGTTTGATTTCATAATTTTAGGAGAGATTAAAAAACACTTTAAAAAGCTGTGATTGATCATTTTGTAGTCTATACACATTCTCACTTAGTGATTTGTATCTATTTAAATTAAGTAAGCCTACAAGTATATTAGTTCACCTTTATTAATTTGTCAAGGTTAATATCTGCATAACGAGTTCAAGATAATTAAAGATTCTTTGGCATCCATCTGTTAGTGTTTACACAGGATGGTGAGTTTTGTAACTGAGCCTTTGCTGTAAGTTGGCTCCTTTCTAAAGAGATTTCTTTGTTATGATGATAATAATAAAAAAATCCATTAAGAATGGAATAAAACATACCTCTGTTGCCTTAGGCAACTTCAGAATTCCTTTTCTTAAAGTTTCTGCACACAATGGCATATTAGAAGGATCAAATGACACACCTATAAAGAACACATAGCTTGTGTCTTGACAGCAGGTAAGAATGGCGTGATATTGACTAAGACAGATGACCTCATATTTTTTACTTGGTTTCAGGAGCCTGTTTTGAAGGGCAACCTGTATAAAATAATGTTATTGATATCCTTTCCGTCGCTTTTATAAAAGGGGATTGTTTCTGAGACCCTGTGCTATTTTACATCCACTTTTATATACAAATGAATTTAAATTGGGAGATTACTTGGATTCTTAACTTTTAAGTCAATGCAGTTCAGCAAATATTTATTAAGTACCTATTATGATCAAGAGATTTTGTTAGGCATTGGAGATACAAAGTTAAAAACTGACAGTCTTTCACCCAGAATGAGCTTACGACATATGGGAGGGATATGACTTTTATATAGTAGGCATGATAGGAAGTAGAACATCATGGTGACACAAGAGAACCAGAAAAATACTTTTGAAAATTGTGAAGAACTCATTCAAGAGTGTGTCTGTGTGTGTGACTCATTCAAGAGTGTGTGTGTGTGTGTGTGTGTGTGTGTGTGTTTTGGGGAAGGGAGATGTGAGTCAGAGAAGATTACATGAAGGTGGTGGCACTTAAAATGAGCCTAGAATGAATAAATGAATGGAAAAGCATTTATTAAGCTCTTATCATGTACCATGGACCCTCTGCTAAGCCCCTGGAATACAAATAGAAAAGTTAGCGCCTGTTCTTAAGGAACTCACATTCTAATGGGGGAGAGAGTTCACACAGGAGGTTTCCATTTCAGTTCAGATAGAAAGGTCCTGTGGTTTTTAGAATAAGGCAACAATGTAGAAGGTAATGCCTCTTTTAAAACATCATTTCTGGGACAGTTAGGTGGTGTAGTGAATAGAGCACTGGCCATGGAGTCAGGAGGACCCGAGTACAAATCCAGCCTCAGACACTTAACATTTACTAGCTGTGTGACCTTGGGCAAGTCGCTTAATGCCAATTGCCCTGCCTTTCCCCCTCCAAAAAGCAAACAAAAAACCCCATCATTTCCACTGATGAAATCATATCAGTTTTTGACATCAAACCATTTGACTGTGTGAAGGACTTTGGTATCAAGAGCTTTCTTTTTTGGGAATTCGTTGGTCATGAATTTAGCAACCACAGAAGCTGTTGGCAGTCTGTAGCCTCACTAGAGTTGCTTCTCAGGATGATTGCTGTGATGGCTTCTCTTGAAGCTGGACCCTTGTGATCAGCAGTTGATGTTGACAATGACAGGGCAGGTGACTTTGAAGGAAGAGAAGGAATCTGAAATGATGGGGGCTAAGCATAAGGATTGACCTAAAAAATGCAAGGTGGAAGTTAGCTTCAGTCAGGCAAATGGATGGTTTCTGAAAAGCATTCACTTTGTCTATAGGGAAAGGTAGAAATATGAATGAAGACTAGAGAGGTCAGTTGGGATCAGACTGTACAAAGGTTTTAAATGTCAGATACAACAAAAATATTATTATAATTATAGTAATAGTTATCATTATAATTATAGCAATAGTTATTATAATTACGGTAATTATTATTATTATTTCATTTCATAGGCAATAGAGAGTCACTATAAGGTTTTGAGCAGTGGACTCACATGGGCAGGTCTCTGCATTAGGAAAATTATTTTGGCAGTTATGTGAAGGATTGATTAGGGAAAGGAGAAAAATGGGAGATAGGAAAACCACTCAAGAAACTATGAAATTGTCCAGGGAAGAGAAGGTAAAGGCCTGAATTAGAGTTGTGGTAGTTTAGAAGAATTCTGATTCATCTTAGTGTAGCAAAATAGAAAATGTCCTGGACTTGAAGTCAGAGGTTCTAGGTTCATATCCTGGCTCTATTCCTTCCTGTCTTTGTGACCTTGAACAAGTCACTTTCTGTTCCTAAGTGTTCATCATCTGAAAAATGAACAGATTGAAGTCACTGATCTCTAAACTGTCTTGCAGCTCTAAAGCTATGATCCTACCATTCTAATCAAGAAAAGCAAACAGATGGGAGTGACATCATGTGGAATGACAGGATTTGGCAACTGATTGACTATTACAGGTGACTGAGATGGAAGAATCCTAGAAAACTTAACAATTTTTAAACTGAGTGATTAGGAATATGATTGTACCACCAATAGAAATAAGGAAGTTGAGAGCCATGACAAGTTTGATGTAGACAGAAGAAGAATTTGATTTTGGAAGCCTTCAATCTGAGATATTGATAGAACATACAGATAGGAATATATTGCATGAAGATGGAGACATGGGTCTGATGTTCAGAGTAAAGATGAGACTTAGTAATACAGATTGGAAAGTCATTTGTGTAGAGGTGATAATGGAAGCCAAAAGAAAAACTGAGCTCATTGAGACAAAAAGTATGGGAAAAGGAGGCTTTGGACAGCATCTTAGAAGTCAGCCTTTGAAGGCAGGATGATGATGAACCAGGGAGATCCAGAGAAAGAAAAGTATTACAGTTAGGAAGAGGAGCCATGTGGACAAACCAAGATGAAGACTCTTCAGCATTTAGAATATACCTGTTGAGGCAGCTAAGTAGCACAGTGGATAGAGTAGATACTGTCAGGAAGACCTGAGTTCAAATATGACAAAAGACACTAGTGTGACCTTGGACAAGTTAATTTAACTCCATCTGTTTCTTCTGCTGTCATATGAGGATAATAACAGTGCTTACCTCTCAGGATTTTTATGCTTATGAAAGATAGTAGCTAGGTGATAGAAACACTGGGAAACTATAGTTTAAAAGAGAAAAAAAGGAAATATATAAAAGGGGAACAAAGTCCATAAAAGAGGAAGTATTCTAGTAAGTTTAGGAAAACGAAACAAATATAAATCTGAAAAGTATGAAAAACAAGGATATGGGAAAGTTGAGTGCAACTTCATTCAAGACATGTTGTTATACAGAAACACCCCAAAATCATTTTAAGGGCAATAGTCTTAGCTCCTCTTAAATGAAATAATATGTATAAAAACAAAGCAAAATAAGCAAACCAAAAAACCTTTTAGCACAGTGACTGACACATAGTAGGCACTTTATAAATAATTATTTCCTTCTCTTCCCTATACTTAGTACTCTAGAGCAGGGATTTTTAACTTGATGTATATTATGAACCCCTTTGGCAAATTAATAAAACCTATGGACCCCTTCTCAAAATGACATTTTAAATGTATGAAAGATACATGATTACAAGGAAAACAAAATATATCGAAATAGTTGTACATATATATGTATGTGTCTGCCTATCTATTTATATCTATCTATCTAGCTAGGTAGCTAGCTATCTCTATAACTAAAATCTTTCAAATTTCCTAACCACATTTACAAGCAACCTATGCTCTCATTCACTATTTTTTACTTTAGTCATCTTCCATTCTGACCTATAATTTTGGGTCATCTCTCCCTTTCTTTGGTTCCTCAACTTTCCCATATCCTTTTTTCATATTTTTCATATTTATATTTGTTTCATTTTCCTAAATTTACTAGATCACTTACTTTTTTTTGGACTTTGTTCCCCTTTCATGTATTTCCTCTTTTTCTTTATTCTAACTATAGTTTCCCAGTATTCCTATGACCCAGCCCCTGTCTTTCTTAAGCAGTCTTTATTGTAACTGCGATGATTTTAACTGCATATCTTTTTTATTTATTGGTAGGTCATGGGTAAGCATTTGTGCTATTCATTTCTATTTTAAATAGGGGAAATGGCAAGTCTTCTTTTTATTGGGTTTGATAAAGATAGCTAGTGCAACTTCATTCATGACATATTGTTACACAGAAATGCCCAAAAATCCTTTTAAGGGCAATAGTCTTAGAACCTCTCAAAAGGGAAAGTCAAGAGAATCTTCAGAGGGAATCTGGATTTATGACTCTGGGTTGAATTAAATTGGGATCAGCACTGGGAGTTATGATTAATACGAACCAGAGACTGCCCATCTGAAGAAAATGGTATGTGTCTTATTGAGCAAAGAAATGTTTATGTTTTTAATTGTTGATGTTACTCAGTTGACCATAATTTGGGGATAATCATAGCACAGTATTTATAAGATCTTAGATTAATAAAACTTTAAGTCATTACAAATTTTAATTCTAGCTATTTCCAACTGATTTTTTCACCCACCTAAAATATACACACGTCTGCTCTTAAGACTTGCATACTGAAGATATTGTTCATAATTCATTTCACAGAATTAAAGACTTAGAGTAGAAATGAACCATAGAGGTCTAGTCCTAACTCTTTTTTCAGATGAATAATAGTAATAGCTAACATTTATATAGCACTTTAAAGTTCAAAAGAGGTTTAAATTTATAATCCTAGTTGATTCTAGCATAGTAACTCTGTGAAGTAGATACTATTATTATCCCCATTTTGTAGACAAAAAACTTGAGGGTTCAATGTTAAGTGATTTGCCCAAGGTCACAGAGCTAATAAATATTTGAAGCAGGATTTGAACTCAGGTCTTCTTGACTGCAAGTCCCTCATTCTAATTGCCCAAAGAAGCCATGACTGAGAGAGAGATGATAAGATTTACCAAAGATTACTTAAGAAGTGAGGGGCAGAGCTAGGTTACCCTGATCCTCTGATTCAAAATCCAGGGATCTTTTCATTCTACTCTGCAACATTCCAAAGAGAAGAGAAAGCATTATAGGAACTAGATTTCTTTCTTTAAATATACAAAGTTTAGGCATTATGTTTGGAGGGAATTAAGTGTATATTTGAATGATTATATAATGTGCAACCATTTACAAAATAAATCTCCCTGGGGACAAAAGCTTTGCATGACTTGCTGTTGTTTTGGGGGTAGATTCAAAGGAGAAGACATTTACAGGAGATTAGTCTCAATACATTCCTCTTGAGACAGATTATCCTAATAAGCTGTCAGTTGTCAGTGCATCTAGTGTGCTGTTAAAGTAAGCATTAGGATGGCAATTGGAAAGTAAACGTTTACAAATGTACTAAAATTGAATTATAAATATGGTAGTTATAGGGAGTGCTTGGCGAACTGCTTCCTGTTGGCTTGGCTGTCTGGATACTGTAGCTCTGGTGTCTGATACTTTTTATTTAAAAGAAGGAAACTGTGAAAGTGATTTTCACCTAAACATTCAGCGGTAGGGTATTTTATATTACTTGCTATAAATTTGGGGGGGAAATCATACCCTTTTCTTTCTCAATAAATTTTATTTGACAAACATACAATACACACGCTATTTCTTGTTAGTAATGCTTTGGGGAAGGAAGGGGAGAAAAGATGCAAAATGAAAGGTAGTGTTTTGAATGTCAGAGATCTAGATATGGAGAACTGCTTTCCCCTATCCTTTGTATGGGGACCTGCTAAATAGAACCTACTCTATTATGTATTTTTCAAGTTTCTGACTGACATTTTTAGTTTTCAAGCAGACTTTCTCAAAATCTGATGTGATTTTCTCAAATTCTTTTTTATAGTTTATTCTTTTAATGGACACTAACAAAACACCTTGTCAAAACTTTGCTTTTTTCTTTTTTGACAGCTTAGTGACCTTTTCTATATATTTTTCAATAAGTAAATAAAAGCTAAAAATCATCATTCTATGAAAAAAAGTTTGAAATGCTAATATATAACACCCTTTAAGTGCATTGGGTTTTCTTTACCATGAAGGAATAATACGTGTGACATAATATCAATCTTGAAATCAAGAAGACTGGTTCAAGTCCTGTTTTTGACATAGCTTGGTTATATGGCCATGGACTCATATAGGGATGGGAAACCTTCAACCTTGAGAGTACATATGGCATTCTAGGTGCTCAAGGGTGGCTGAGTTCAAGATTTACAGACAAATCTTTTTATTAAGGGGATTTGTTCTATAAAGTTTGGAGCCAGTCAAAGGGCTGCACTTGAGAACCTAGAGGGCTACCTGTGGCCTCAAGTACCCAGGTTCCCCACCCATGGGTTAGTAATTAAATTTCTTTTTTTTTTTTTTGGAGGGCAATTGGGGTTAAGTAACTTGCCCAAGGTCACATGGCTAGGTTTTTTGTTTGTTTGTTTGTTTGTTTGTTTGTGTTTGTTAAGTGTCTGAGGCCGGATCCAAACTCAGGTCCTTCTGACTCCAGGGCCGGCACTCTACTCACTGTGCCACCTAGCCACCCCTGTAATTAAATTTCTTGTTGTTGTCATTGTCATCAATGCTGTTTTTGGAGGCCTGGGATTTAGTGACTTGCCCAGGGTCACATAGCTAGTGTCTGAGGTCAAACTTGAACTCAGGTCCTTCTGATGCCAAGGCCTGTATTATATCCATTGTACCATCTATCTGCCCCAAGTCATTACATTTCTCAGTGGTCCAGGAAGTTCTCTGAGTCTACCAGTGATGAGGTACCATCCTCCATAGATGGAAAAGTTTTCTGCACTGATGAGATTACAGTTGCAGATTCAAAGAAAAAAAGGCCAACATTTAGAGTTTGAAGAATATTTTCTATATCATTTCCTAAATGTAATAACTTGTCTTTTCAAAGGGTGGAGGAGGGGTAGGAAGAAGGGAGAGAATGTGTAGCTCAAATTTTAAAAATGAATGTTAAAATTTTTACATGTAATTAGGAAATATTTGATAAAATAAAAATATTTTTAAAAATCTTTGAAGATCAGAGGGGAAAAACTGTTGAAGGAATGTCAGGCTTTAAGCTGAGAAGGAATAGCTATGGGATTAACCAATAACATATTCTGGAGAGGTCTAAAATTATAATATATTAGTGATGCCTAATAACTTCTAGAGGAAAGGGTCTCATTTCTGTGTTTAAGAAATGAATAGATGCCTTGCTTTATGTAAGGTGTTATGTTTGCTTGTAATTTTTTCTTATAAAAATTTTCAAGGAATGTGAGTTTCATAAATATTACTGTAATTATTGCCCCTTGGTACATACCCAGGGGTGCATTTTTCAGTTAGCTTATTGAAAAAAATGGTTGCATTATTAATGATAATATTAAACAGAATAGAAACAGTGAGGATTGCTCTGAAAATTAATTTACTCTCCCAATTCAAATTGGGAAATGAAAATTATTTCCAGCTTTAAAGATGAAAAATTAGAAAAATATTTCTAGCTTTAGAGATTGGCCCAATTATTTTCATTTCATGTGGACCCCTTTACAGCAGTTCATAGGATCTTGATTTCATCAATTTGCCAGATATGTCTGCTCATCATGATTCTGATTTTAAACCAATGAGGATATTGTGGTCCAGTTTTTCTGCCTTCTGGAGCAATTAGGTGTTCTAATAAACTTTCCCTGATGCATCAATATAACAAAAATTCAATAATTTTTTTTTGTTTTTTGGAGGGCATTTGGGGTTGAGTGACTTACCCAGAGTCACACAACTAGTAAGTGTCTTGAGTGTCTGGGGCCAAATTTGAACTGAGGTCCTCCTGACTCCAGGGCCCATGCCCTATTCACTGTGCCACCTTGGTGCCCCAAAATGCAATAATTGAATCTCTATAGAGATGCAAATGATGTTACCCTTTTTTGTTCATTTTTATTTAGAAAGGCAAAATAACTCAGTTCATAAGCTCATGTTTACTTTTCTTGAAATAATGAACAATTCCTTTCAGAAACTGTTATCCACAATAATACACTAAAAATAGTGAACAGAGTGTGTTAATTATACTATTTGTATTATATCTGTGGATTTTGTGTTTTCTTGGTAAACCCTCATTCCGTGAATCCATCTCAGGCATTGGAGAAAGCTAGTCTAGGTTAAGGTAATTAGTGCTTCAGTATATGAAATCTAATTTTGGAATTAAAGAATTATTCTTGCTAAAGTTCTGGGTTTTTGAAAAAAGTCATCTATACTAAGAAGATACTTAAAACAACTATTAGTATTTGTACATATCCCAGTTCAACCTCATCTTTTTTTCACCCCTTTTGACATTTGTTTTTCTTTTGAATCTGAGCAAGTGCATGTTCGTGTTTTCATAATAAATGTGGGCCGCATTGACCAAGGTAAAAATACTCTGGAACAAAATTTTGTATCCAGTGATGAATGATTTTTTTCCCTTTTCTGCCTGAATAATCATTTTGTTATGGTGCATGGAAGGCCAATGTACTTACTCTAATTGCTTCCCTGTGCAAGCAAACTTCTGTTTGTTGCTTAGAAAGTTGTCATGAAGGGGAGAAGAAAGATGCAAAGCAAAACAAATCAGCAGCCTTGGAAAAGTAAATGAATCAGTGCAAGTTTCAACATGTCAGTTTTTTTAAAGTCTTGAAAGAAAATAGACTAAGCATATTATATTGTACTAGAAAATAAATAGCCTCACCTTGAAAAGAAACTGCTTGATTTTTTCCTAGGCATCATGTTTTAACATTGGGCTCTCTATTGTGCTGTCATGTTTTATATTACAGGTGGCATTTTCTGATCTGCTGTTAGTTGTAATTGCCTTTCTTTAGGATGACATTGTGTGTAAAGGGAGAGAACTAGAAAGGTTTCAAGGAAGGTGAACTGAAGTTTGAGTGTCAGGAACTTGCTATGGTGCCTAATGGCTTTTATAAAACTCTTTTAATACTTAGAAAGTCTCAAAGCTAGAAGGTACTTTGCTGATCATCCCATGCTGCCTCCTCTTTTATGGAGGAAGTGTGGGCTGAGGTAGGTTGGATCAAGTCAAATAAGGAAGGTGGTAATGAAACCAGAATGAAATCCTGGTCTCCTGACTCCTGGTCCAGGATTTTATTGATATAACCTCCCTCTGTGTTAATGCTCATTGACTGGCAAGCCAAGAGCCAAAAGGTGAAATTTACTGTATCACACTTTGACCCTGTATCATTTGTCATAAAAGTGCCATTCTGGCAGTCTCTGTATTGATGGTTCAAATGTAGAAGTACTATATCTTAAAAGTTAATATGAATGATCAGAGGAGTCACTTTGGGATGTCCAGGAAGCCACAAAAGGAAGTCCTCTCATTAAATGACAAGAGAATTGGAATTTAGGCATTTGGGACCGACTCTTAGTTGGCTTATATCCTCTTGTGACTCCACCTACCCGGATGCTTGTGCAGGAACTGTAACCTAATGCTGGTTAACATCAGAATTTGAGTTATGTTATTTTAGGATGTTAAATGTAAAACACTACATTTTATACTGTGAGTTCTTTTTTTCTTTACTCTCTGGGCTACAAATTCTGCTTATTTCATTTCCATACATGGACCTTAATGCCAAGGAATAAAGTAAAACAGTCTTATAAACAATTAAATTTCTAGCTGTTAAGATCGCTTTTTACTATATATAGATTCTTCTTGCTTTTTGCTGACCATGTTTAGCCTCTAGGCTGCTCTTGGTTTTATCTAGTTTGTTGTTCTTGGCTCATGTTGTTATCCTCTGTGTATTGTATTTTTTTAAATGTAAAATTATGTATTTAGCAACAACCTTTGGAGCATATTATGTTTCTTGTAGTGCAGTTGCTATGCAAGAAAAAATTACAACAGAGGCATTGCAAGTCAAGTCAAAAGCTAGGCTGACATATCTGTTAGCTCAGTGGCACCAAGTGAGGTGTGAACTTATTGCTCTTTGGGGGATGTTAATGGAGGTGCCTGCTTATTTACTTATTTATACACCAATACCAGTTAACAGCAGCTAATAGAAAAACTGCAGAGCCTAAATCTTAGAATTCTAATTAAGGCCCTTCTTGAAGGGGAGATCTGCATTTATGTGTGTGTTTCTTGTAGACTGAATCTAAATACCACCCTCACAGAAGCCAAAATAAACTTGAACCATCTGTATGACAACTAAGCAAATTTAGTAGGAGGGAGATTTGTGCATACTTCAGAACTACTACTTCTTCACTCCCCCTCCTTCCCCTCAGGTTTAAAAGATAAATTATTTTAATTGATGTGTTGGCTAGCCAGCTTATATTGAATGAATAACTTTGATAAGTGGAACACATTTTGGATCCTCAGAAAATAGAGTGTAATGTTACAGCAAATTTGTTTCCCCTTTTCAGTACTTGACAGAATATCACTGCAGATGTTTTCTTTTTTTGGTATATCCCTATATTTGGAGTTTCATTCTAGGAAGCCTGTGGAAAGTGGCTGCTCTGTGTCTTTATAGCTCTTAGTTTCCTGAGTCAAAACTAACTTATCTGGGCCTAACAGATTGGAGGCTAAAAAGACATATAACTGATGACTTTGAATAATGACTTTGGCTTTAAGGTAAAAACAGATCAAACATTTATTGCAATTGAAATGGAGGGGAAAAATTTTTGCAAGAAAAAAATATATTGAAGGTACAATGAATTCAAAAGTTCTCGTAAGGAAAATAAGAGGATAACTATTATGTCAGTATGCTAACAATAAAATGGAGTAAATATTGCTATGAAAAAAGAATTAAGCTGATCTATGCAGAGAAAGAAAATGACAAATATCTAATGGGTGACAGCTCACTGGAAAATGCTCAGTAATCAGTAAAATTGGAACTATCTGATGATGTTTTGAACCCGTGTTTATGATTTATCTTGAGACTAATTCTGTGGCAGAATGTTAAAGGCTCTCGTGAATCAAGGTGTCTTTCTTGTACATTTCAAAACAATTAAATATTCCTTGGAAGATAATACCAGAGATGATATTGTTTACCAACTTACCAATATGGGCAAAGAGGGACACAGATGCTAGCTAAAGACATTTACTATTGTCATAAAGCAGATCTATCCTTGAGTCCCATTTGAAGAAGGATTCTGTATAGATGGTAAGGTATGCAACATGCTCTTGTTTGCATTTAACATTGGACTTGTTCCATCAAATCTCAGAACATTGCAGAGTATCTTAAATGACATCCAAAATCACACAAAAGTGTTTGATCTAATCATTCACATAGTGGGAAAAGCTCAAATGGATAAAGAATGCCCACAATTAAGATCATGATATGAAGTTGGATACAAACCCCTGGAGTTTGTTCATCAGTATATGTATGTCTTCTTGGACTTAATACAATCAGCACAGTGTTATCTGTGAAGAGAAACATTTGGTTTTACACACACATACACATGTATCTGGGACATACACTTAAAATGATAATGATTTGATCTCAGAATTGAATAGGAGGAGAAGAGCAGGCTGGAATACCATTTTGGAAATTGCAATATTTTTAATAACCTCCAAGATTTTCCCTGATTTAAAGCCTGAATTCTTTGATACCAGTGTTCATCCAATAGTGTATGTGTGTAAGTTATGGAACCCTACAGTCTTTGACAAATTGAATTTTACCGATCATCTCAAGGACAGTAGGCAGTTGCATGGAAGCCATAAGCAGCTACATATTACTTATAAGACATTACAGAAGAGAAATTGTGAAAAGGAAGTGATTTAAAAAATCCACAATTAAGTCCATGATCCTATGAAATATAATATCAAGAAAGGTGACATGCAAATCATGGTGGGAATGAGTGAGAGCTGATATGCAGCCTTCATAGCCCGTTGCTATCCTTGTGATGTTAAGAGAATGTAAAGTAACTGCCCCATCATCCTCCCCCACCCCATCATTTTGAATAGTGTACCTATGGCAAATTTGTGGAAATACTCCTACAAATATTGGACAGATGGGTCAAGAATGCATGGGGTTGTGACCAGCAGTATTAAACAGAATATCCACCTTGATGAAATCACATATACATTAGAATACTGGAGAGATTTCTCTACTGGCAGGAATTGTCCTTTAAATTTCTAAAAGGGTGCTCTGGCAACCGCTGTGCACACCAAGCATCATATGAGCTGAAACATACCATTAGTTCTTTTTGGTGATGGACTTAGTAGCATATGGAACAGCTAAATGGTACATTAGATAGAATGCCAGGCCTGAAGTTAGGAAGACCCATCTTCCTAAGTTCAAATCTGACCTCAGCCACTCACTAACTTTGTGAACCTGGGTGAGTCATTTTACTCTGCTTCCCTTTCCTCATCTGTAAAATGAGCTAGAGAGGGAAATGGCAAATCACTTCAGTATCTTTGCCAAGAAAAACCCAAATGGGCTCATGAAGAGTCAGACATGACTAAAACAGCAGAACAACAATAACAACAAATCAACAATATGTTCACAGAGACTAGAAAATCAACAAAATACAATGAAAGTGAAAATTATGTATAATGCTAGTATTATTTTATCTCATAATGTCTGTATAGAAACAGAAGTTATATTAGGACAATTTCTGAGTTATGTCCTATGAACAATAATAGGTTATTTTAGTCTTAAAATAGTAGGAAGTTATTAAATTGTTTTCCCTCATGGTATGTATCAGTCTTTCAAAAGTTTTCAAGGAGCTAAAAGATAGATTGTATAGGGAAATCAGGTACTGGTTCAGAGGTAGTCAATAAAATCAAACATTTTGAGTCTATTTTTGTTAATGAAAATAATTAACTTTAGCTCAACCTAATATAGGTTTTTGAAGTTCATGGAGAGCCTATTGGATAGAAAATAGGACTTTGAATCAGGAGACCTGGATGTTATGTGATTAAGGACAAGTCACTTAACCTTAACACTTAAATTTTGTCATCTATAAAATGGGGATAATAATAATTGCACTATTTCTCCCACAGAGATTTTGTTAGGAAAATGCTTTCCACATGTCATATAAATGTCATATAAATACAAGTTGTTATTATCATTATTAACCATGTGAAATAAAGATTTCACTTACTATATAATTCATGATAAATACCAACTCATATCCTCTAATTCTTTTTTCATGTTTCTCCTTTGCCCTAGATCAATTTTCATTTTGGGGGAGTTTGAAGGTCAGCATATAGTCTCTCCTTTGGAAAATTTCAGACATTTTGGTTGGGTCTTTTTCTGTTTCATTTTCAGCACCTAAATTGTGTGTCCTAAATAGTCTTCAAAGAGAAAAAATAATGAACCACTTATTCTTCAAACAAAGTTTACATGGTCCCAAGTAGTACTGATTTATGATTTAGTATGTGGTTTTCTGTATTTCCAGATTCCTGCTGACTGTTGCTACATGTGTTGTGAGAGTAGGGGAGAATGAAGAGAGGAGGAAAAACAAGAGGAGATAGGTGGAAGAAAACCCTGAAATCCTTTATCCTCTTGTATCTACTTCTAGCCTACATATCCATTTGGTTTCTACCTGTTATTCATTGTGTTAACCTTATTTTATAGCTTTGTGTCATTTCCAAAGTTGATAAATATGTCATATACCATCTATGCTTCACTGAAGTCAGTGCTAAGAATATTGAAATGCACAGGGCAAGGAAGTATTCCTTGGAGACTCCACTAGGGACTACTCATTTGCCATGTTGTCAGTGATCACTTTTAGTCACTATTATTTGAGCTGAGTCATTCAGCCAGTTTTGAATCTGCTTAACTTTACCATCACCTAGCTCATTCCTCTCTATCTCATCAGCAAGGATAGTATTAGATATTTTTGTCAAATATCTTACCAAGATGTACTTAGATTGTGTCTAAAGCATTCCCCTGACCTGCCAGTCTAGTTACCTGTCAGAAAAGGAAATGAGGTTAGTCTGCCATGACCTATACTTGATGAACCCATTACTTTTCTTAGAAAGATAAGTTGTAATTACTAAAAGTTCACAAACTATCCCTTTTGTAATATATTCTAGAATCTTGCTAGGATAAAGTCAAACTCACCAAAATAAAGTGACATCTTTTTTCTTTCTCCTTTTGGAAAATCAGTGCCTCTTTTGTTTTCCATATTTTTTTCAATATTCATGGGATCAGAAGCTTTGATTTTGAAGGGTTAGAGATCATCTAATATAACACTCTTATTTTTGTAAGTAAAGACACAAACCATGAGAACATCTAGGTAAATACATGTCTACATATATTTGCACAGGCTATGCCAATTATATGCCAATAATGAATTTTCTACTCCTATTTTCTTATGATCTTTGACTTACTTTAGGTTTAGATTATGAAACTAGAAACTTTTCCTAATCTATACATTTGATAATTCTCCCTCTACTCAAATAATCATATATGTATATGAGAAATACAACATATATTTACATTTATAATGAACACATGAATATACACACATATAACCACACATCTTTTCTTTTATTCTTAACTTCCATGATACAAAAAATCTTTGTGCAGATGGTTCCTAAATCCAGAAGTGTCAAACTTGCAAGCAGCCCACAAAACTCCCAAGTGTATCTAGAAACAGACTGAAATGTAATTGGGAAATGTTTAACGAATTTATAAAAATACAATTCAATATGGATGTTAATTTTTGGTTTTATAAGTTAATATATGACCAGCAGGGTCCATTTCCACTTGACTATAACACTACTACTCAAATCTATGTTAAACTTTAATTTTCCCCTGAATTCCCATCTTGATCTGCACCTAGATAACCCATATGTATTTCTTTTTTAAATTAAAAATTATTTGTTATATGCAAGTTTTGAGCTGTTTTCCTCCTTCCTCCCACCTCTGCTCTAGAGAAGACTAACATTATGTATATGTATGTATGTGTATATATATATATATATATATATATATATATATATATATATGAAACTATATAGTGCATGCTTCCACATATAAGTTCTTTCTGTGGAGGTAGATAGCATCTTCCTTTATAGATCTGTTGTAGTTAATTTGAATATTCATAAAACTTAGAATAATTTAGTCATTCACATCTACTCTTTGAGCAATATTGTTGTTACTGTATATAATATTCTCTTGGTTCTACTCATTTCACTCTTCATTATTTCATGCAAGCTTTCCCATGTTTTCCTAAAATCAATCTGCTCATCACTTCTTATAGCACAAGAGTATTCCAACACAATCATAAACCACAGCTTATTCAGTGATTCCCAAATTGATGGACATCTCCATTATTTCCAATTTCTTGCCACCATAAAAGAGCTACTGTAAATATAGGTTCTTTCTTAATCGTCTTGGGAAGCAAACCTCATAGTAGTATTCCTTGATCATATATATTTTAATCTTAACATGTATAAAATAGAACTCATCTTTCATTGTAAACCCACCCCTCCTTCTGATGTCTATATTTTGATTGAAGACAGCATTATACATGTAGGAAGCCAGAATCTCAGAATCATCATTCTCTTACCTTCTGTATCCATTCAAGCTGCCAAATCTTTTAAAGCTGTCCCCCTACATCTTTTGCATTGTTCTGCTTCTCTTTAATCACATGGTCTATTTAATGCTCTTATTACCTCTCAACTAAACTTGGTAGAATAGCTTTTTAAATTGGTCTCCCTTTACCTCATCTGGTCTTTCTCTAAACTATCCTTCAGAAAGAAATTAGGATAACATAAGATCTAACAGCTTCTACATTAAGGAATAGAAGGGTTTTGAATATGATATTTTGGAGGTCAAAGGAGCTAG
This sequence comes from Gymnobelideus leadbeateri, assembly GCA_011680675.1. Classification (NCBI taxonomy): domain Eukaryota; kingdom Metazoa; phylum Chordata; class Mammalia; order Diprotodontia; family Petauridae; genus Gymnobelideus; species Gymnobelideus leadbeateri. The sequence continues at coordinate 71,317 of WOXC01009184.1, read as the reverse complement.
GATTAAAACCAAGAATCACCTGCCCAGCAAAACTGAGTATAATGCTACAGGGAAAAATATGGTCATTCAATGAAATAGAGGACTTTCAAGCATTCTTTTTTTTTTTTTTGCTTTTTGGAGGGCAATTGGGGTTAAGTAACTTGCCCAAGGTCACACGGCTAGGTTTTTATTTGTGTGTGCATTAAGTGTCTGAGGTTGGATCCGAACTCAAGTTCCTCTGACTCCAGGGCTGACGCTCTTCTTACTGCGCCACCTAGCCGCCCCACTTTCAAGCATTCTTGATGGAAAAAACAGAGTTGAACATAAAATTTGACTTTCAAATACAAGAAGCAATAGAAGCACGAGAAGGTAAACAGGAAAAAGATATCATAAGGAACTTATTAAAGTTGAACTATTTACATTCCTACATGGAAAAACAATAATTATAACTCATGAGACTTTTCTCAGTATGAGCATAGTTGAAGAGAATGTACATGTATACATACATACATACATACATATATATTTGTATAGGAGGGTGTATGTGTGTATAAATATATACATATATGTATATATTTATTTATATGTATATGAAGTGATTATATCTAAAAATAAACTTAAGAGATGAGAGAGGAATATAATAAGAGAAGGAAAAAGGGAGAGGTAGGGTAAATTATCTCATATAAAAGAGGCAAGGGAAAACTGTTACAATGGAGGGGAAGAGCAGGAAGATGAAAGGGAAGGGGTCAATCTTACTCTCATTGAATTTGGTTTAAGGAGGGAATAACATACACACTTAATTGGGTATCTTATCCTACAGGAAAGTAGGGGGAAGGGGATAAGAGGGGGAATGATAGAAGGGAGAACAGATTCAGGGAGAGGGTAGTCGGAAGCTTTTGAAGAGGCAGGGTCAAAGTAGAAAATAGAACAAGTAAGGGGTGGCATAGGATGGATGGAAATAAAATTAGTCTTTTACAGTATAACTACTATGGAAATTTTTTGTGTAACTACGCATGTACAACCTATATTGAATTCCTTGTCTTCCCAGTGGGGATGGGTGAGGAGGGAAGAAGGAAAAGAATCTGGAAATCAAAGTTTTATAAACAAATGATAAAAAATATTTTTACATGCAACTGGTAAATATGATATATAGAAACTTGGGTATAGAAATTGATCTTGCCCTATTAGAAAGCTAGGGGAGATTGGGGGGGGGATATAAGAGAAAACACATTGGAGGAAGGGGCATTCAGTAGGCTTGCTATCTTGGGGTGGGGGTAGGGGAAAGATGGGGAGAAAATTTGCAACTCAAAATCTTGTTGAAATGAATGTCGAAAACTAAAATTAAATGAAGAAATTAACCTGAGGGTGAATACCGAGGTGGATTATGAGAGCTGATCAGGCTGCTGAACTGGGAGGGCAGGTTGTTCAAGGGATCATCAACATATAGAAATGGCCTGGATTCTAGTAGATCAGTGTAAGAAAGATTTGAAATGGGTAATATAGATGGATGGAATGAACATTTGAAAAGGAAGGTTTGCTGAGCTATGCTGGCAAGTAGATAGTATGGAAGTGACCTGGAAGAACAAGGAATAGAAGTATATCTTTTCCAGGCCCTTTTTTTTCCTGGTTGAGGTGAGGCATGAGAAAAGGTGTACCTGTCACTAGAGATGATATAATGCTTTTTGTAGGCATCAAGGTTTTTGAGGTCAGTGGATAATGGAAAGAATGAAATGAAGCTATCTAGGATGAAATATAATTTATTAATAATAAAGCATAGGTTCAAGATACAAGATGAAACTGGAAGGCAGAGGGGGATATGGACCTCAGAGAATTAAGAATGGAGATAATAGGGAGGATGATATTTTTCCCTTAGCTGACTATGGCTTTGGATAGTAGGAGTAAGGATAGGAGGAAGTAATTGTTTGCCAGCCATTTGATGGGGGAGGATTAATTGATAGTATCTATAGTCCTGTGATAATGTATATATTAGTAAAAGTGGTAGTTGTGGCTAAAACATCAACTTCCATAGCTTAACTCCCAAACACTCATGAGCTAGTGGGTATAGTCAGCAAGGGGAGGTGTATGGGCATCAGGATACTTAAGAATATACTGAATTCGCTTTTGAAATGGAATTTAAGTCTCTTGGAATATACTGAATTCACTCCACAGGCTTATTCCAATATATCAGAGAACAATGTACGCTCAGAAGATATCTTACATCTGGAACAAAATCCTGGCTCCCAAGGTTAGATATTCTATTAGAATGTGAACTCCTAAAGGACAATGACTTAAATTTTTATTTGTATCTACAGTGTTGTTTTTATTATATAAACTTATGGTTCTACTCACTTCACTTTATTTCAGTTCATACAAATATTACCAGGTTATTCTGAAGCCATCTTTTTTCTATTGTTTATAGCACAATGGCATTCCATTACATTCAGATAGCATAATTTCTTGAGCCTTTCTCCAATTAATCTTTCTAGTTCTTTGCCACTCCATAGTTTCTAATTCTTTGCTACGATGAAAAGAACTGTTATATGTATTTCTGAACACATGAGTCCTTTTCCTTTTCCATTGATCTCTATACGGTATTATTTTATCATGTTAATGAAATCATTTTAGTCATTGTTGATGTCATTTCTGTCTTTAGCATTTAACACTCTGTGCCCTCAATCAATACATAACATAAATACAAAAGATTCTGTCATTGAAAAAAATAATGTTGAATAGAAGGAGGTACTTTGGAAAACCATTCTGAAAAACAAATGGGAATTATACTCATAACTTTCTATATCATCCATATAATTTGACCTAAGATACCAATTCTAGGCATATCCCATAAAAGATACCAGAGACAAAGTAAAAGATCATATTTATATAAAAATGTTTAAAGCAGTACTTTTTGCAGGAGCAAAGAAGTGGAAACAAAGTGAGTATCCATTAATTGGAAAGCATCCAAAGCAAATTATGGTTTATGAGTATGGTGGAATATCATTCCACTATAAAAGTTAGGAATATGAAGAATTATGCGAAAATTAGAAAAGTCTTACAGATAGTTTATACAATGACTACATTAACTGGTTTATCTAATGATTACTCATAACTTCAGAAGACTTATGTTGAAACTTGCTTCCTGTCTCTTATGATTATTATAGACTAGAGGTATAGGAGAAGGCAAACATTTTCAGATATAGTCAAATGGGTGCTTTGATGAACTTATTTGCTATGGTGGCATTAGGGTGAGACCAGTTCGGGGAAGAGTCGGTGGGAAATGATAGTGATTTAATAACAAAAGAGTAGAAGAGAACCAATAAAGCATTGATTGCAAAAGAAAGAAAGAAAGGTAGATGGATCTAGATTATGGAGGGTATTCAGTGCTAAACTGTAGTACTTGACATTTATTTTATTTTCAATGAAGAATCATTTCCACATAGGAAAATGCAGTTTAGTCACTTGTAAAATCTTATAATTATATATCCATACATATATGCATATATAGCCATATATAAAGAAAATCATATGTGTTTACATATAACAAAAGTGGTTTTTACATGTATATACACAGGTCAAACACATACACATATAAGCTATAATGTCTATAGGCATTCCTAGAACTCTCATGCTCCTGCAGTGGTTTCTTTTAAATACTGAGCAATGTGTATGTGTGTAACTTGTATGTGTGTGACTTTTATTTATATATGTGTACATGCATATGTGTATGTACATAGAAATATACACACGTACAATTTTAGGATTGCTTTATAAATGATCAAATTGTGTTCTCTGTGAAACACAGATGGCATTTTCAGATATTAATGACTGGGTTACCTTTTTTTCCATATCCTGCCTCCTAGTGAAATATCCCATTGTAGCATACCATAACTGATCCATTCTTGCTCCTTTTACATGATAGCAATTCTCCAAATCCTTATTTTTATCTGATTTTCAAGTCTTTGGAACTATATAGTATGCTATCCTGACAGGTTAGTAATAGTCAGAACTACAGTATTCTAAAGTATTGTGTTACAAGCTTTTTTTTGGTATACTCCTTTTTAAGCAAAAGCAAGCAAAAACTAGAGTTTGTTAGAAGAAAGGGTAGGAATTGGCCTTGAAGTCATATCATTTGTAAGGGGATGCCCATCAATTGGAGAATGACCAAAAAAGTTATCATATATGATTATAATGAAATATTATCGGGTTATAAGAAATGAGATGAGCAAGATGATTTCAGAAAAACCTGGAAAGACATAAATGAGCTGATGCAAAATGAAGTGAGCTGAACCAGGAGATCATTGTACACAATAACAGCAAGATTGTACAATGAACAGTTGTGGATGACTTTTAGTTATCCTCACCAATGCAAAGATCCAAGACAGTCCAAAAGGACTAATGATGAAAAATGTTTTCTGCCTACAGGGAAAGAATGAATGGTATATGAATAAATACTCTCTGTCTCTGTCACTGTCTCTCTGTCCCTGTCTCTGTCTCTGTCTCTGTCTCTGTCTCTCTTTGTCTCTTTCTCTCTCTCTGTGTTTCTCTCTGTTTCTGTCTCTCCTCTCTGTCTCTGTCTCTCTGTCTCTGTCTCTCTCTCTGTCTCTGTCTCTCTCTGTCTCTCTCTCTCTGTCTCTGTCTCTGTCTCTGTCTCTCTCTCTCTCTCTCTCTCTCTCTCTCTCTCTCTCTCTCTCACACACACACACACACACACACACACACACACACACACAATTTTTTGAAGTTTTCTTCCACAACATGAATAACATGGAAATTTGTTTTTCATGATTTCACACTTATAGGTTCAGATTTCTTACTGTCTCAAGGAGGGTGGAGGGGAGGAAGGAAGGGAGAGAATTCAGAATTCAAAATAAGTAAAAATGTATGTTAAAATTATTTTTACATATAGTAGGGAAAAGAAAATATTATAAAAACATGATAATTGAAGAATAATTGAAGGACCCAGAGATATTTACTTTAGCCAAGTAAAAATTAAGACATGATCATTGATTTCAAGATACATTTTTCTATGTTTCAAGGAGTCTGAACTCCTTTCATTGATGCAAATTTCAGCTAATCTGTAATTTCTTATTCTTTAGGATTGTTCACATTTTCTCGTAAACCTTCCATAGAAAGTCTCCCTGATGTCTGAAGATATTTTTCTAGGTCTTTTTACAGTACATGAGTACTCCTATAGCACTTTGTTGGCTATCTGTTATGCCTTATTGTTACTATTTGATTATTCTATCTTTTTTATTTTTATCATAATTTCATTTATTTCCTGAAGGAAATACCTCATCCTTCACCCTTTTGTATGTCTTCATTTGGAAAATGTGTAACCTATTAGTAGTCACCATGTATCTCTCCATTGATCTTTGAGTAGCCTTCAACTTCAATTATTCATAAATTGTGTTTTTCTAGGATTTATGTATATTATGTATTTATGTATATTTATATATTACTGGGTTCAGTATAAAATATTTTTCTAACGTTTATCATTGTTCAGCATGGAATAGTGGGGGTATAGTAGAGATCTGACTTCAAAGCTAAGAACACCTGAATTGCTTTTGACACATACTAGCTTTTGTGACCCTGGCAAAGGATTTAACCTTTCAGTGCTCTGGTAACTCTCTAAGGTTATAAAGTTGCAGAGAGATACCGAACTGCATTTAAAAAGGCAATTTTCAGGGCGGCTAGGAGGCGCAGTGAGTAGAGTGCTGGCCCTGGAGTCAGAAGGACCTGAGTTCGGATAGGGCCTCAGACACTTAACAAACACAAACAAACAAACAAACAAACAAAACCTAGCCGTGTGACCTTGGGCAAGTTACTTAACCCCAATTGCCCTCCAAAAAAAAAAAAGCAAAAAAAAGGCAATTTTCTCACTTAGGGTTCCCCTATACCAATGAAATCACAGGTTCAGTCCATATCATAACATGAAATAGACTACATAGTATAGTATTGAGGTATCACATAAAGCATTCAAGTAGAGGATGTCTCCTACTTTAGAATCTGAGCTTTTTGCCTTTCTTTGTCTAGTGCTTAGTACAGTGTCTAGCACATAGTAACAAATACTGTGAGTGCAGTACTGTACAACCACAGCTCTAAGATGTTGAAAAAGGAATTCCTGCCTTATGAGAGATTGTGGGGAGAGGGTAGAATTGGACTAAACAACCTATCAGTTTGTTTCCACTCCCAGGATTATATGATTCAAAGTAAGTTCTCTTTCCCCTGGACTCTAAAGTAGCTTGTTGGCTCAGTAGAGTCAGGAAAACCTGATTAAAAATCTGGCCTCAGTTGCCAGCTATGTGATGGTGGGCAAATCACTCAACTTCTGTTTGCCTTAATCCACTGGAGAAGGTAATGGCAGACCACTCCAGTATCTTTGCCAGATAAACCCCATAGATAGTATGATCCATGGTCTCACAATGAATCAAATATGACTGAATAACTGAACAACACAACAACCCCATGTGTTATTCCTATGTGATTTAAGATTTTTACCCAGAGATACTGAAAATGAACCAAAAAATATTACTATCTGGCCGAAGCTCATCATTAGAGACTTCATGAGGTCAGTCTACTGCTTAACTTATAACTTGTAAATTTGATTAGAATACTACTTGGGATGTGGTGTACTTATAAAAAGCCTTCATGAGAAATCTATAACTTACTTAACTTCATGGGTCATTTTTCCTATTGCATGATATTTATTTAAATGCTAAGATCCCTTTGAAGTCAATAGAAGAATAAATATTTTAGAAGGAATATGGAAATGAATGATTACTTTAATAATGTGTGACTTTTAAAGTCATAGAAGCAAAGTATTTAAAAATTTTGTGTATTAACTCCCTGATTTTTATTCTATGAGAACTTATTTTCTTTCAGTTAAATTTCAGCAAGCTAGTTTAGCCTTCTGTTTCATACCAGTCATTTTCCATTAACCATATCCCCTCATCCTTGTCATTATTGAATCTCTCCTTTTAAGCAAAATCAACCAATACAGTGACTTCATTTGACAATATCTATATGTTGGCGGTGTCTATAGTCCCGGACCTCCCTAGTGATAGGAGGTAAAGAGTGTTTCATCATCATTTCTCTGAGTTAAGTTGGTCAGTACAGCTAATCAGAATTTGACTCCCTTTCTGGATCAGTTTCATTTACATTATTGGGTTCATTATGTAGAATATTCTTCTCTTGCTTATTTTGCTTTTTATAAGTCTTCTATTCAAAATTTCTCCTAATCATTTCTCATTGAACAATAAATTTTCATCATATTAATATATCAGTTTGTTCCGTTCTTCTCTAATTGATGGACATTCACTGTCTTTCATTTTTTTTGTTTCTACAAAATGTTGCTATGAATATTTTATTCCATAGTTTGGTGCCTTTCCCCTAATACCCCCTTTTTTAACTTCTTAAGAGTTATGGGCAACTACCATATGCAAGGCACCCTTCTAGGTACTGGGGATAGAAAGACAAAAAAGAGAGTGTATCCTTGCCTCCAAAGTGCTTAAATCCTGCTGGAGGATGCTTGAAAAATATAGGCATTACTATATACAAACCCCCATTCATTATTTGATTTAATAGTTCTTTTTTTTTTGCAGAGGGGAGGGCAGAGTAATTGGGGTTAAGTGACTTGCCCAAGGTAACATAGGTAGTAAGTGTTAAATGTCTGAGGCTGTATTTGTACTCTGGTCCTCCTGACTCCAGGGCTGGTGCTCTATTCACTGTGCCACCTAGCTGCCCCAATTTAATAGTTCTCAATAAGAAAGCTTGAGGTGTCCATTTTATTGCAGTCTATTTATTTGATTTAGTGTTAATATCACTGTGTTTGGAGTCAGAGAGCATGGATCCAAAGTCTAGTTTAATTCCTTACTAGCTGTGTGACCTAGATAAATCACTTTACCCCTTGGGTCTCATTTTCCTCATTTGTAAAATGAAGGGGTTGAACAATATCACAGCATTATAGATTGAGAGATGAAAGTGACTGGGAGAGCTTTTAGTTCTTCATTTTGTGTCCATATTCACTTAGAAAGCATTTGATTCTGAATACCTACTATGCACTCAGCACTTTTGTTAAATAATCAAGGAAATACAGCAAAGTATAAACCACAAAGCTTGACTTGGAGGACTTGTATTCTCATTGGGTAGAAAAGATCTAAATACCATAGATTTGCTTGGCAAGGGCCCTCAACCTTTTTTTAGTTTCTCTCTTTATGGATTAGGGATTACTCTTTGACTCTATTTGTACCCATGGTGTAAAGATTCCCTGAAAATATAGTTATATGGTTATAACTCACTCTTAGGTACTAGGGGTAATTCTGATGGGTTGAAACTCTTGTGTCTCTTAGTCACTACTACTTCTTATGAGCCCAATTTAAAATAATCAATTAAAGCAACACCACTAAATATGAAACTTTTCCTAAAAGAAGGTTACATGCTGACTCATATTATAACATAGTAGTCAACAGATAAAGCTGGGTTACATTGTTCCACCAATGCATATAGTCCCTGAGGAAGAAAGTGAGCATAAATACAAGTTGGAAAATCCATATGCCAAGGGCAACTCCCAACTGCCCTATAAGCCTTCATGTCCTTGATCTCCTTAGCAAACAGTCTATACCATGCATTACTGTGATTCACAATGAAAAAGGATTGCTTCTCTTCAAGGCTTCTCCACTCTCCAAAACCGGTGATACAGACAGTAAGTTCTGAGTTCAGGAAAGGAAGAACTACTCCCTGAACTTGACATGCCATCCCCTTCTTCCTTGCAGTTGTATATCTATAAAATGCTTATTACCTGTGTGGCCCTGGGCAAGACACTTAATTTCTGCCTCAGTTTCCTCATCTGTAAACTGAGGGTAATAATAGTGCCTGCTTCCCAGAGTTATGAGGATGAGCAACATTTTAAAGCATTTTACAAACCTTAAAGTATTCTATAAATACTTCTACCACTACTATGAGTATGATGACTACTACTACCATCATTACTACTACTGCTGCCACCACAACCACCACCATTACTTCCCCAACTATTACTATGACTACTACTAGTATACTGTTAATGCTATTGATTTGTCACCAATGATTTTCCAGTTGCCAAATTCAATTACATTAATTTTAATCCTGATTCTCTTTTCTGCATATTTTGATATGATTTATTACTTCCTCCACCTTGGCCATCTTTTCTCTCTTAATTTCAGAGATATTGTATTTACCTAGTTCTGCTTTCTCTATAACTATTGTTTCTCTATCTTCTTCTTTTACTGCCTCATCATCTCCGCCCCCCAATGCCAGGGTCCCATGAGGGTCTGACTTTGGCACTTTAACACCCTCCACACTCTCTTCTTTGACAGACTCATTCATCCCCAGGACTCTAACTGAAAGATCTGTATAGATGTCTCTCAGATTGAGTAAACTGTTTGTTCCTAAGGGTTAAGAACTGGCTTTTATCTGAACTTAATATTTGAATTGTTCACTAAATTCAGGCTTTTATTAAATGACTACTGCGTGTTAGGTACTATATGGAGAGGGGGATGAAGGTATCCAGTGACCAAAATAAATATAAATCCTTACTTTCAAGGAGGTTATGAAGAAATCAACATGTACATAGAAATCTAAGCACAAAACATAAAGTTAATAGAAAGTAATTTGGGAAGGGGATCAAGAAAGGTCACATATAAGAGATAAATCTTGGGTTGAGTCTAGAGAGGAACAAAGGATTCCAAGAAGTGAAAGTGAGGAGGAGAGCATTCTGGGCCTGGAGAATAACCTCTGCAAAGGGTCATAAGTGGGGCTGAAATGTTGTATCCAGAGAGCAGAAAGTAGGTCAGTTTGGAAAATTGGGTACATGAGGGAGAATTATATGAAGTACTTCTGGAGAGACTAGAACTAGATTGTGAAGGGCATTAGGTGACAACAAGAGGGGTTTCCATGGAAGTAATAGGGAGTCATTGAAATTTCCCAAGCAGGGGGTGATATAGTTGTAATTGTGCTTCAATGATCACAATTTGGTGGCTTTGTGGAAGGCATATTGAAGGGAAGAGTGTTTGGATACAGAGAACCACATTAGGAGATAACTGAAATAATCTAGAAAAGAGATGATGAAAGTGAATTCCAGTTGTGGCCATGTGAGTAGAGAGAGAAGGGCATAGTTGGTAAGAGATATGGAGATATAACTGACAAGATGACAACTGGAATTGGAGGTGGGGATGTGACAGAGAATGAAGGGTCAAAGGCAGCATCAAGGAAACTAGAAGGATTATAGAGCCCTTGACAGAAATAAGGAATTGCCTGGCACAGTGCTTTGCACATTTAACGAGCTGAATAAATGCTGCTGCAAACAAGATAGAAGCATCAATTTTGAATATATATATATATATATGTATATCTTCATATATATATATCCTTATATATATATATATATATACATATATATATATATGCTTGTGTGTGTGTGTGTGTGTGTGTGTGTGTGTGTGTGTGGGAAAAGGAGACATAAGTTCACAAAAACTTTGAATAATTTTCTGGGTAATGAAATCAAGAGTGACTTCTGAAGAGGCTGGAATATACCTAATCTTTAAGGTTGACTGAACTTCCACAGTACATTTCCTGTTATTTCTATAGGCAAATGGGTACTAGCCTAGAGAGCAACTCAAGAAATACTACTTTTCTGTGAGTCTGATTCAGTAAGGCTTGTCTTATGTTTCTATGTTCTATTTGGAAATATTTGAATATGCACAATTAGATAAGGATACTGAAGGGAAGTAATTGCAGTGTATGGACTTGGTTAACTTCATTACTTTGCGGGAACCAACAAGCTATTTTAAAAAATGCTTGTATTTTATAACTCATGGAAATACCATGCAGCCCTTGTGTTCAAATATAGTGTCTCAGGGTCAAAAGAGAGTTCAAATAAAATTAAATTCCAGAGAACAAGGCTGTACACACAGGCAGGCAACAGACCAACCATGTGATGTTCCCTAAGGCAACTTCATGGTGTCAGTTTGGGAAGATGTTTAGCTCGGTGACAGTTATTTTCCCAGCTGTGCATTAAAGCTCCTGCAGTATAGAGCTTTCCAAACAGGGTCAAAAGGCAGGCAAACAACAGGAATTTTGGAAATAAATAGCATTCTATTTCTAAGCAAAATAAAACTCACAATATGTTTCATGGTTTAAAAAAATCTCAAGGATGTTTGCACATTGTTAGAGTACACAGCTCAAGTCTTAGCAATTAGTGTACTCTGTGCTCACAGTGCATATAAGAGAAATCAAAATAATTCTTTAACACCTGTAAAGTGACCTAGAAAATTGCAACCTCTTGAATTAGGAAGAAACTCCCTTTCTTCAATGGCTTTTGCTATATGAAATAGGTCTCCCTGCCATTTGGAATGTAAAATTCTTAAAACATAAAGCCCTTTCTGTGAATAAATGGCCTCTAGGTGGTGCAATAGAGCACTGGGTTTGGAATCAGGAAGACTCGTCTTCATGAGTACAAATCTGGCCTCAGACACTTACTAGTTGTGTGACCTTAGGCAAGTCATTTAACCCTGTTTCCCTCAGGTTTTTTTTTTTTTCATCTATAAAATGAGCCATAGAAGGAAATGGTGAACCCCTCCAGTATCTTTGCCAAGAAAACCCTACAACGGCATCACAAAAAGTTGGACACGACTGAAATGACTGAATAACAACAACAAAAATCTCACCTCTAAAAAATAAAAATCCCATGAAACACTTTTCTCTTCATGGTTAAAAAAAAGCAGCGGGATAATATAGAGACAAAATGTATATTACCCTGTCAGACATGATTGCTGTGTATGTTAACAATGACTATAATATGGGGAAAAAAGAATGCATTTATAATTTACAAAAGTTTTAAAAATTGAAAAATCTCTAACTGCTTTCTTGTGTTAATACAAAAGGAAGTGCCTTTGTACCCTCTTTTTCTCTGCTAATTTTCTATATGTCTGTCAGCTACTTTTTCCTTCCAGATATGTGTCTACGTAAATTCTTAATCTATCTTTATTAATAGATGTACAGCCAACTCTCTGTTATCCAGAGGTCACTTATCTAATTAGTAGATTATCAATGTTTCTCCTCTTTCTTTTCCCTATACACTACTTATTGCTACTGTTACCTTGAGGTAGATAGGAGTCAGTGAGAGACTGTGGAGGTTGAAAAATCAAATATGGCTTCCAAAAGCCATTAATAGAGTAAAAAGATGATATGCAAGGAAGTATGATGGATTATTTGTGGATTTCAATTATCTCTACTCTCCTACTAGCTTTCTAGTATAGATTTACCTCAAAATGGGTCATGTTTAATGCTAACACTAACCTGTAGAATTCCTAGGACTTTTTTGATAGTCTAAAAGAGGGGAGCCAAGATGATAGATCATGCCATATGCAGATATTTTTAATGAATGGGGACTATTTGGCTTCTTTGAAGAGATCTTTGGAATGGAGGGAGAAGTGAGGCCTGGTGACATAATACCTGTCTTCAGGTCTGGAAGTAGCAGGTTAACTCTTATTACTTTCTTCCAGCAAAGGCTGGAATGCTGTAGGTAGGATGTGGGTATAGAGGGGGGTCTTATTTAGTTGTGTGTTACGCTTGATGGCCTATGAGGTCCCCTCAAACTGAGATTCTGTGATGCTTCAATGAGTTTGAGGGAGTTAAGTGCCTGGCTCTGGAGTAGTTAAAAGGTTGCAAAGAAATCTAACTTTAGTTTGAAAATGACCAGTGAGGCAGGAAGGAGGGTGAATTATACTTTCAAAATTTAAAGACAGATAAATATTCATTATCATGTCTGATGTAAGAATAAGCAGCTATGCAAATGAATGTTATTTATTTTGGAAAAACTGCTAAATGGTTTCTCTTCTAGTAGACCAGGGAAGTCCTGGGACTGCATGTGAATGTATTCCTTTCGTTTATACAGCTGACATGAGTTATTCAATGAGAGCAATTATTAGATAAGCAGTTAAAATACACAGGAGGATATAAAAAACAAATTTCATTGCATGCATGCCTTCTGATTTATAATGATAGTAAAATAGATGATCAGAGAGCATGATATTAATGATTATAAAGTAATAGATCACAGCATGGAAAAGTTAACTTTGGATCATTTTATGGCCACATTCACAGGTTGACTTCCTGATATCTCTGATAAGACAACTTGAAGCCCATGCTATGGACCAGTAAGATGACTGAGTATTGAGAGGACAGATGGCAGAACACAGGTCCTTTTATTCTCATTTGATTGAAGTAACAGAATGTCTGACATGTATAGTCAGTGTAAAAATTCCGAATTAGCATTGCAGGAATGTAATTTGAATCTCAGCTCTGCTATTTACTAACTCTGTGACCTTTGGTAAGGTCACTAAACCTCTCTGAGACTCAGTTTCCTCCTATATAAAATGAGAGAATTCTACTACATGACCTCTAAGGTACCTTCAAAATCTAGAGCTATGGTCCTATGGTACATGGTAAAGGCCTAAATAAATATTTATTTCCTCCCTCCTTCTTTCTTTGTAAAAGGAAGGACTTTGCTGATTTTTTCTATTCCTTTTTTTTTCTTTTTAAAAAATAATTTTATAAAGGATGATTGGCAGAGTAAGGGGGTGAGGATTAAAGGGGAAAATTTAGGTGATATAAAAATAAAATATATCAACAAAACTTACTTTTTGAAAATAGTCAATGAGCATTCTGGTATAAATACCTAAAGATAATCTTTTGTAATTAAGAGATAACACTGGCTAGATGGCTAGCTCATCTTTGAAGGGCAGGATATGAAGATTATTTATTTTTCATAGAAGTTGGAGTAGTTGCTAAAAACTGAGCATGGATAACATACAAATTATATTTTCATTTTTGGAGTTTTCCCTCTACTTCTGAGTGCTACTTTGGTGAAAGGTATAATCTGAGAGGGTCAGAGATGTGCTTTTTGAAGGCAGATCCAACCCTACTGAAACCAAGCTATAGTAACATGTAATTTATCTGACTTTAGTGGAGAATGAAGTGTTCCACATAAAAACAAATTCTCCATATAACAGAAAATGTCCAAAAACATGAAAAATTTAGATTAAAAATGTTTTTCTAAAAATGTGCATTTCCCTTAAACAAACAGATTATAGGATAGAGAACAGACCTGTGATTTCACAGAAATTTCCTTTACCAAGTCTGATCAGCACCTTCTCTGAAGAATATATATATATATATTTTTTTTTTTTCTTTTTGGAGGGCAATTGGGGTTAAGTGACTTGCCAAAGGTCATATGGCTAGTTTTTGTGTTAAGTGTCTGAGGCCAGATTTAAACTCAGGTCCTCTTGACTCCAGGGCCAGTGTTCTACTCACTGTGCCACCTAGCCATCCCTAGAATTTATAATCTTAAAGAGTTACCTTGAGCTCTGAGAGATTAAGTGATTTACTCTGAATCTTAATCAAAAATATATTAGAGGCTGAACTCTAATGCAGGTCTCCTTGGCTTCAAGGACAGATCTCTAGTCACTTTTACACACTGCTTCTCAAACTTTTAATGATTTGGTCATTATTATGCATACTTATTTATTGTGGTATGAGAGTTGACCTTAATGATCTCTGAGGTCCCTTACCATTCTAGCATTCTGTGATTTCTGATGAATGGGAACAGAAGGATTTGCACTGAGCCATCTGAACTTTACTCAGCCTCCCAAATGATCCTTATAATGAGTTTTTTAAAATTACCTCTAGTAACTTATTATAGTATAAGGCACTGTTCTAAGGGTAAAGATGAAAGAGAAAGAAAAATGAAGATTCTTTTTACTTAGGGAGCTTATAGTTTGTTGAGGGATATGTTAATATAGACAAGCAAATTGTAAAATACTATTTAAGGAAGGTCACAAGTACTAAAAACTGAGTGGGTAAAGAAAGATTTTACCCAGAAGTTTGCACCACAGTTAAAACGTCAATCATACCTCACACATTAATCACCTACTTTTTTCTGGGTACTTTTTCCTTGGTCTTTATGTAGTGAGACAAAATGAAATAGTCCAGATTCCAGGATGCCCAAATACTATTAGGAGAAATAATGTACATGTACTATTAGGAGAAATAATGTACATGTAGAAATAATGTACATGTAGAAATTTATCGGGTCGGTAGGTGGTACAGTGAATATAGCTCTAGACTTGGAGTCAAGAATTCCTGCGTTCAAAATCTAACCTCAGACACATACTAATTATATGACCCAGGGTAAATCACTTCATCCTCTTTGCCTCAGTTTTCTCATTTGTAAAATGAGTTGGAGAAGGAAATATCAAACTACTACAGTATTTTTGCCAAGCAAACCCAAATGGAGTTATGGAGAGTCAGACATAACTGAAAAATTACTCACCAACAACAGAAGTATATAGGGAATAAACACCTACAGAATAAACATAAAAGAGGCACAATCTTTTTAAATATATGGTAGTTAGTGAAGAGAGTACATTAGCAGTTGGAAAGTATCAGGAAAGGCATTCTTCATTCTCAGCTGTGTTTAGGTAACTGAAGTACTTGTTTGGTCAAACATGGTGGTGCATATTGATAAAAATTTTATTAGCATTTACAATATATGACCAGCCTTTAAAGTGAGCTACTCACAAATTCAGGCAACTTTTTTCCTCTATGTATTTTAAGGGTTTTTAAGTGTTAACTTTAGTTCAGATAGGCTCTGATGCTACTTCATTAAGTTAAAATGTATGTAGCACATTTAGAGAATGAAAACAGAGCAAAAATAAAAGTCTTGGCTCTCCAAAAATAGTCTTGATGAAGTATTTGTGTCAACTTTGTAGAAATAGTGGCATTCAAAAAGGACTTTCCTAAGGGTTGTTGACCAACTTCATTGTCTGTGTGTATGTGCACGCACATGTTATGTATTTTCAACAGGAAATCAGAACTTCACAAAATGCATGTGAAAACTAGGTTTGGTTTTTTTTGTTGTTGTTTTGTTGTTGTTGTTGTTTTTGCTTTTTTGGAGGGCAATTGGGGTTAAGTAACTTGCCCAAGGTCACACGGCTAGGTTTTTGTTTGTGTGTGCGTTAAGTGTCTGAGACTGTATCCGAATTCAGGTCCTTCTGACTCCAGGGTCGACACTCTACTCACTGCGCCACCTAGCCGCCCCCTAAAACTAGGTTTGTTAAAGAGAAATGAATATGCATGTGGAACCCCAAAAGTTCACAATCCACACAAAAGTTGTCATTTTTATAATAGGACAAAGGACAGAAGAGGTACCAGAAATCTCCACCTAAAGGGCCATGATATGGGAGGGGCAAAGGTGTAGTAAAAGTAGAAAAAGGACAAAAGTCTTCCTGTAGGGGAGGAGCAAGGTGACCACAAAAGCCTTCATTCTTTCCCCTTAGGTACTGCTACACTATGAAGATTGAAGAGTCTTTTTATCTACAATGGGATCCCAGCTTCACAAGCAATTTCCCAGAGTAGTGCAGACTGACTGGTGTTTGTCTTGACTCCCAAGAACACAAAGGGAGTCCAGTTTGGGATGCAAACAGCACATTACATCGCTTCAGGGGGACTTTATCCTGGATACATTCAGGGTCTCCTGCATACTCTAGGTTCAGCTTTTCTGGAAAATATGGCAACTCAAAAAGACAAGTTCAGGGGAACCCTTAACATTCCTCAAAACAAATATAAAACATCTAGGAATCAGTCTCCACTAATGATGAAATTGATGTCTTATGCAAATGACCCTAAGTCTCTGGTTTTATAAACTAGAATTCTTCTAGTACATTTGAGGGACACCCTGCCCCCACTTAGCTCCTCATTCTCTCTTTCTCTTGTCTTTTCTTTGGCCTTAACTAGAATTATACTCTTCTAGTTAGTCTCAAGTAAGTTAGTCTCCTTCCCTTGCAGTTTACGATGAAAACTAAAAAAAAATTTTTCTAGGGAAGAAAAAGTACTTTGGCACACTATTTCATTCTAAGGTATATGCTAGGTTAACCCTCTTCTGTCCTGACTTGATTCTTTGGGGAACCTCTTCTCTCATTTGTTGCTCCCATCCAGGTGGTGCCTGCAAACTTCAGTATCTGTCACTCTTCCAAACCTAGTCACAAGTTCTCCTCACAAGAATTCAAACTCTGCACCCATCCCTCAAAGAATAATCTTATTTTTAACTTAAAGGGCCTTAACACTTGAGTCCTTAGAGAATAAGAAAACATTTCTTTACCCCTTGTTGCCCTGTCACTATTTTGCTTTGCTCCTGGCAGATATCATGGTCCCTCCTTTGTTTTCATTTCCCCTTGTTCAGTTTTTTCCCCCTTGAAGATGGGGACCATTGTGTTTTGTAGAGGAATTAGTGGATAGATATAAAAGAACCTCAGTTGACAATGTTATAACTCTTCCACTTTTTCAAAGCCACACATTTCAGGACTCTTTTTTTTTATACTTGAGGTCCACAGTTCTTTCTCTTTTCTGCTCTGGGTTAGCTTTGGGGAGTCTATCCCTTTTGCCCTTTCCTTCCTCTGTTTCTTAGGATTATCCCTCCAGTGTATATCAACACAACTCACTGAGGTTTTTTTTTTTTTTTTGGGGGGGGGGTTGGAGTGTCATTTCCACTTCTTTCTGTTGGTCTTTCCTTCTCTAATCATCCTCCCTGGCAACTGAATGGGGTTATGCAAATTAGAATGGGTCACTTCTAGATCTTCCAAAGGGAGTGAACCCAGAACCTTATGTTCCCAAAGCAATTGCTTATGACTCAGGGGAAGAGGTACAGAATTTTACTGTGTTTGTTTGCTCTGGCTTCTGGAATGAGCTATGGGAAATCAGAACAAAAATATTTATTAGGTCTTTGAAGTTTAGTTTAAGAGAAATATTCATTCTCTATGGTCTCAGTAGCAGCTTTAGGAAACTGTTGTTATATATTTTAAATTTCAAAGTTAGTTTTAGAAATAAGCTGATTTTTCTGTGATGCAGATTTGTTTCATGTATGTGAAGGGATGACATTAAATTTTAGCATTTTATTTTAGATTCTTAGAATTCTCTGCATAGCACCACCATGACTCAGGGGCTCTCTCTGCTTTAGAACTTCCCTCAGCCTGAGGGCACTGTCATTTGTTTCTGCAATGGCAGCCACTTCTCCAATTGGTTAGTTTCTTCTGGGCCCTACATTTGAGGGGCAGAGAGTGCTGTGCTTTGGACTCTTGCACTTCACTATGCCCCAGGGGGAACCTTTCTCTCCTGCCCCTTCCCTTTCAACTCCCTTTTATTTTATCTTTCTCCATTAGAACAGTATTTCCCTGAGGTCAGGGGCTGTCCTTTTTGCTTCTGTTTGTATCCCTAGAGTTTTAACACAGTGGGTGATACACAGTCAAAGCTAGATAAATACTTACTATCTTGCTTTACTTACTGCCTAGAAGTATCAGCTTTACACTTTTATATAGCTATCTTCTGAGAATAACTTTCCTTTTAGTCATTTGTCCTCTTAGTCATTTGTATGATAGCCTTGCTCATAAATTATATTCTTTGAGTGGTCAAAAAAGTTTCATTTAACATGAAGATAGGGCAGCTAGGTGGTACAGTGGATAGAGTACCAGGCCTGGAATCAGGAAGACCAGAGCTCAAATCTGGCCTTACTTATTGTGTGACCCTGGGCAAGTCACTTAACCCTTTTTGCCTCAGTTTCCTCTGTAAAATGAGCTAGCGAAGGAAATGGCAAACAAATGCAGTATCTTTGCCAAGAAAACCCTAACTGGAGTCATAAAGAGTTGGACACTAATGAACAACAACAATGGCAGCAAAATAAAAATAGAAAAAGAACAAAGAATTCAATAATAAAATAAATGTGGATTGTAAATGTAATCACTTTTTGCAGTGAGATTACATCACAACCAATATTTATCTTATTATTGAGTTTTTTTATTCTGTCATCATTAAATCAAACATTTTTGGTCATTCAATCATAGAGTGTCATTTAGGAAACAGGTCATCATGCAAATAAATAAGAATCTATTCTTCAGCATATCCAACAAGTAGTCATATAGATTTTGCTTGAGAAAACTAACTCCTGAGGCACCCCATTTAATTTATATATTACTCAAATATTAAGGAAATTTTTCTTTACATAAAGCCTAAAGCAGAGTGGTCCTTCCACCCACAGCTCCTTATTCCATCCCTTGGAGCCAAGCAGAAAAAATTTAATCCCTCTTCCATGTAACAAGCCTGCAGACACTTGCAGACAGTTGTCATGTTCAGATGGGTCCTAGTGTGGAGAACATATAGTGGAAATAAATGTGTTTAACTATCACTGTTTATATTTCTGAATAGTCATTACAGCTCAACCAAGGGAAAGTAGGATGATGTTATTGGTTCCCTGCTGGGAGCTATATCACCATATAATTTCTTCTTTCCTTCATTTTTTTCTATTTTAGCTGCAAAATGGCATTTTTTTTTGAAAACAGAAAGGAAAATGAAAATGATTAACATAGTACCCATGGTTACTCTCTTACCTCTTACTTTGAATGATTAGACAGCTAGAGGTAAATAAAGCTAAAAAATACTTCTAATTATAAGAACTACTTCTGTAATGGACTTCATAATAACCTGGAGAAATTTATCTAAACTGATGCTGAGTGAGGAGACCAGAACCAGGTGAACTTTGTACACAATTACAGACCCATAGTATCTGTGATGACTAACTTTGATAGACTGGGCTCCTCTCAGCAACACAAAGTTATAAGACAACTCCAAAAAACTGATGATGGATAAGGCTAGCTACATCCAGAGAAACAACTACAGAGTCTGAATGCAGATTGAAACAAACTACTTGTTCTCTCCCTTTTTTGTTTTGTTTTGTTTCATTTCTTCTTTCTTGTTGTTCATTCCACTGGTTATAATGTGTGTTTATATCTTGACTAATCTTTAATGTAATGGTATTTGTCAAACCTATATTGGATTGCATGTCACCATGGGGGGTGGGAGAAGGGGAAGGAGAGGGAGAGAACTCAAGGGATTGTGAAACTGAATGTTGCAAACTAAAAATAAAGAAAGAAAGAAAGAACTACTGTAATCAAAGTTTAGGGACAGTTAGATGAGGAAAATAAGAAGACACTTCCATGGTTTTCATATTGAACCAGATTTTTAAGGTAACTGTATGTGAGAACAATGGAATAATCACCCATATGTGTCGGTGTAATGCTAACTTAATACATATAGCCCTTTCAGAATGACGGGGTGATTAACAATTAGAATATTTTACTGTTGAAAATTTGATGGATGTAAGGTGACAGTTGGGGGAGAGAGGGAATGATAGACAAATAGCTTGTCTAAAATAGTGGTTTAGGAACTTTCATAGAAAATAATATGTTTGCAGAGGGCTTATGAGACTTTGAAGCAGATGAGACTGGCAACATTGAACTAGAGGAAATGGGCTTCTAGTGAGAGGAAATTGTTATTCATTGGAACTGAAGACAGAATGAGGCTCCTGAATCCCCTTCTTTGAAAGGCAATCAACTAGCAATCAACATGCCTATCAGTTTGGGTTGATTTACATTCTACCTGAAGGCAGAGGTGTGGATGAAGTACCCACTATATCAAATGCCCTTCAGATGTTACTCTAGGATACTTCCATCTACAGCAGTGCTAAGTGTTGGTTATGCTGTTCCAAACTCTCCATATTTTGAGAATAAATGTAAGCCCATTTAAAATCCCTAGGAATAATGATAATGGCAACAATAATGATAGCATCTGATATTTACAGAATTCTTTAAGGTTTGTGCTTTAACATAAATGATCTTATTTGATTTTTACAACACTTTTTGACATGGCTTGTCTGTTGTCATACAGTTAGTCAATGTCTAGGGAAAGACTCCAATCCAGATATTCCTGACTTCATGAGTACATTATTCTATCCTTTATACTATACCATTTTTTCTAGTTTTTAGCAAATTATTTTCCTCATTAGTTTTTGGAACTCCTTTTCCATATCACACACTTTTCTTTTTAAGGAGCTGTTTTCTTCATTATAAAGTTTTTCTAATTTTGCAATTTTGATTTTAAAACAATTACTCATTTTGTCTTCTATCTCTCATTTGGTTTTCAAAGTTCCTTTTGAGCTCCTCTAGGAAAGCTTTTTGTGCTTGGGACCCTTGGGTGTGGAGTCAACATTGTCTCCCTCTGAGTTTGGCTCCTCCCTCTGAGGATTGTAGAACTCCAGAATCTTTGTCTTTGCAGTCTGCTTTCTACCCATTTCGAGGCAGGGCCCAAGCCATGCCCTTCCTCTAGGGTTTCTAGGCCTTTGCTGGTTAGGGTTTTGCCCTGGGGCAATAATTATTATGTTTTCAGGGTGGGGGGGTTGGAGCAACTGGGGTTCACTCTGCCATCCTGGTCCTTGGAGGTCCTGATAGGGGCTTTTTAAGTTTCTGGGCTATGGAGTGGTAGTCCCAGGAGTATTTGCGGCCCTGGACAAGGGCCCTGCATTTGATTCTTACCTTGCTCTTTCCAGTCCCAGCCCTTCGGTGATAGGCCTGGTAGTGGCCCTTGTGGTTGGTGGGACAACGTGCCCCCCCTTGTTGATCAGGCCTCCTCCAAGCTTGCCTCTCTCTATCAATTTCCCTACCTGCCTCTCTCCTATACTATACCATCTTTAAATATGTAATATATAAATTCAAGATAGAGAATTAGATTCTTTGATTTCAGCTTCATGAGGATATTTCAGCCTCTTTCCTCACAATGCTCTGCCTCCCAAACCCACAGGTAAAAAATAAAAAATCTATACTGGTTTCATAGTAAGGAAATCTGATTTTGCCAATACCATTTCCCAAATCAAAACTTAATGAGCAGGGTGGTTAGGTTGTGCAGTAAATAGAGCACTGGCCCTGGAATCAAGAGGACCTGAGTTCAAATCTGGCCTCAGACACTTACTAGCCTTGTGACCTTGGGCAAGTCACTTAACCCCAATTGCCTTGCCTTCTCCCTTCCAAAAAAGAAAAAGCAACCCCCCCCCAAATCTTAATGAGCATTTTCATATTTCTTAGACTCTAAAATAGAGGTTGGAGGATTTGAAATAGGATGCAGCATGTGTAATTCAATCCAAAAAGCAAGTCAATAAGGTAAATAAAGTGCTTAGAAGTAACCTTGATATTACTACACTATTTTAGGAATTAGATTAGATGGGGGGTTCTTAATCTAAGGTCTGTGGACCAGTGGATACATTCAATAAGGTCCTTGAATTTGGATAGTAAAAAAAAATGCATCTTTCTTTCAATATTTGAAATCATATTTATTTTATGCATTTAAAACTTTTATTTTGAGAAGGGACTGATCTTTTTTTTCCCAAACTGTCAAAGGAGTACATGATGCAAAAAAGATTAAGAACATCCTAAATTAGATTAAAGCTCCAGTATTAATTACTACCCCAGTACATGGGATAAGAAGTAGCAACAATATTTAAGAAGATGAAATTGGGAAGAGCAGTTGGACTTAGCAAAATATATACAGAAGCAGTTCTTGTTGCTGTTCATCCTTCATTCTTAAAGAGGACCAAGGACATCAAGAAAGTGATATCTTGATTTACAAATGATTTAAGTGAGGCAGAGCAGTATAAAATCACCATCCTCACTCTCTCCTCTGGAATCATCAGGGTCCAGTGGCAAGATAAAGGGCCAAGACCATTGGCAGTAGCCCCAAAGAAATCCTTATTGGAGGCACTATAATTTTAAGGGGGCTCCAGAATTTATTCTTAAAATATTTAAGAGAAATATTCCTGGAAGAATGGGGAAAACAATCATGTGTGGTATTAAAAAAAAATAGTGACTTGTAATACTCCAGTAAAGGGACATATGCCTACTTTCACAGAGCTTTACAATTTTCATGAGAAAAGCCTATGCACAAATTATGAATGTTTTCAATGAAAACATGTTACAAGAACAGGCAAGCTTTTGGAGCTTATTTTAAAAGAAAAATACTAGATGCCTTTACAGTCATATAACATGAATAGTAAATATAATATCTCTATTTGACTCAGAAAATGAAGATGATGCCATGAAGGTTTTCCTTAGGCAAAGTACATCTCGCCCATACATTAAAACTATTCAAGACTCACCCATACATTAAAATTATTCAAAACTAACAAAATAATTTTGTTCAGTGATCTGCTGAGTATTGATACTAATCAAGATTCTAGCTATGTTCACAAAATGTTTTGTTTGCTTTTTGCAAGTATGATGGTATATGGTTATTCCACTAATGAGAAACTTTCTCTCAACTTTGGAGCTTTTCTCTGGCTGTCTCCCATGTCTAATATATTTTCTCTCCTCCACTTGACTTCTGATTTCCCTGGGTTCCTTTAAGAACTAATTAAAATCCCTCCTTCTATAGGAGACCTTACCCTAATTCCTGAGCTTTCCATCTTTATATTACTTCCTATTTATCCTCTGTGTGTGTCTATATGTACATATATATGGCTTGCTTTGTATATATTTACTCATATTTTGTCTCCCCCATTAGATTGTAAGATCCTTGAGGTTGGGGATTGTCTTTTGCCCCTTTTTTGGGGGGGGATATGCATTTAATAAATGTTTACTCAATTGAATTGAACAGTAATTAAGTTCGTCACATTTAGCTGCAAAAACAAAACAAAACAAAACAAAGAACAACAATAGGAACAGTGGGTGGAATTTGAAGAGAGGCATATTGCTTAATGTAAGGAAAAATGCCCTAATGATTAGAATTACCTGGAGATGGGATGGACTGCTTCAAAAGTAGTGCTTTCCTGCTCAGTACAGGTCCTGGTGTGGTGGTGGTAGTGGTGATGAGCAACTATTTATTTCTTGGAGATGTTATTGAGGGGATTATTGGCCAGTCTTGTATTAGATCAGATGGTCTCAGATCTTCCTTTCAGCTCTGAGCTTCTGACTCTCTACTGAGTTGGACAGAAGTGGTCATTTTCATCAGAGTGCTCACACCAAAAAGGTTACAAATTTTCTAAGTGTAGATGAGGAAGCTGAGACCAAAATTCACTGACTTACACATGGTCACACAATTAGTAATTGGCAGAGGTGGCACTCAAACTCAGTTCTTCTGGCTTTAAAGTCTATATTCTTAACTTCAGGAGATCTAAAACTTTTAGTATTAAACTGTAGTTTGGCAATCTGGTGAAGGCCAATGGATCACTTCTGACATTGATATTTTTAAATGCCAAAAATAAAAAATGTAACATTATTAAACAAACTTGTTATGTTCAAATAATGATGTAATTTTCCCCCAAGTTCATGGACCCTATAAAATATATTGATGGACTCCAAATTAGAAATCCCTATCTTACTACAGCACCCTTCTGTCACTATAAACAATGTGAAGATGTAGTGAATATCCAAGTCCATGAGAGATCTGCTTCTTTTAAATTTGAAGACTTTATAAAGACAGTTCATGGACATAATTAAGACTAATCAATGATAACAATAAAATAATGTGAATTTGTTAGGTTTTGCTGCCTACTTATTTTATTTAAACTATAAAATATTAACAACTTTGTGAGAATTATTTTATATATTTTGATTGACATCTGTGACTTTTGTATTATGGACATCTTTAATCAGGTGTATTTTATATATAAATAAAACAATCTTATGTGTAACCTGCCTCTCCCCCAAAACTCTGGGCTCATATGGACTGGGTCTGATTCTGGGAATTTTCCTAAGAAGGTTCTAACTGTTCTTTAGTAAGATAATCTCATATATAGCTTGTGTCTAAGTTTCCACATGTGTAGGTAAAAGAGGTCCCACTCCCTAGAGGCATTCTATATAACAAATGAAAATTTGAAGTGAGATAGCCTTTATTTTACCCTACAACAAATTTTGGAAATGCAAAGGACTCAAAGAAACCCATAAATAGATATTGAAATCACACAAATCACTCAAAAGTAGACTGACTTAGAAGGAGCTGAACGCAATCATTTGATATTCTGGTGACTGACTAGCTCTCTAATTGGATCTCACAATGTTTTATCCTCCTAAGATTTTTGTCCTCAAGGAAGTGAATGGATGAAAGAATGAATGAATTTTTTAAAAAATTTGTTAAGTGTATCCTATGTGTCAGGCACTCTGCTAAGTGCTGGAGATACACATATAAAGGTAAAGTAGATAGTTGCCCTCAAGGAACTTGCATTATTTTAGAGAACAGTTGACAAATACTTGGGAATTGTTTCCAGGGAAGCCATATTTTGTTTTAGAAAGTTTCTGAGTTGGTAAGTGCAACCATAAGAAAGTACATTGACATACCCTTTCAGAAGCGGTGGTGGTACTGATTTAATTATGGTTCTAGAACTGGAAAATGGTGGGGATGGACAACATGGTAGATGGTTGGAGGTGTCTGAGCTGAATGTGCCATGTGCTTCTGCTGAAACTTTTCTAGTTGGTCTGGCTACTTCTATCCCTGTGGAATGTCTACTTAAAAAAAAAAAAGAACATAAACCTTTTCTTAGGCCACCTGGGAAGTCACATGTTGCTTTTACAGTACTCTATGGGTGACTAAGGTACCACTGATATTTGGATTTTGAAAATCCAATGAAAACCTAAGAAAATTCCAAGCATTGTCTTTACTTGCTAGCCCAATGTGGGGGATGGGGGAGAGTAGATGTGAAGTGGCACTTGTAATTTTCTACAACATTGGGCAAAAAGAGGAAGAACTCTCTTAATTCTTCCTGAATTTCAACCTGTCTTATGCCTTTTCCCTTCTACAAAAAGAAAGGCACAAGGAAGGGAACAAGTAGTAAGTCAAAGGGCTGAAAGAAATTGCTGTTCTCTTTTATGGGCCGGCATAGTGAGATGGTTCCTCTAAAACATCTTCCTGTGTCCCAGCTAGCCCATTATCTGGTGGGCAGCACCATTCCCTAAAATCAAGCCAATAGTTATTGCTGTCCTCAACAAGATGCAAATGGACATGCCTATGCTCTTCATGGGAGGCTGCTTTCCTGACCCCAAAGAAAGACTTGTACCCTTTAATCTCATCAATTTGTTTGGAGATTCTCCTCTTTAACCCTTCTACCCTTATATTTGTACACTGAAACTAGAATAGACCTATTTTAATTTGATTAGATGAAGACCTGAACAGTAATGTTGACTGGTTATTAAGCATTGGTAAGAGATAAATACAATTGTGTGAAGAGATGTATGTGTACTTTTAAATAAATGCTTGTGGATTAATTGAGTTGTATAGCAATGGATGCAACCAGGGTTATCTCCCCTCAGGTGCTGAACCATCATTCTGATCAAATCAGCATAAGACAGCAGCTATTACTTATTGGGAACCTCTGATTGTGTCATCATGTTGTTGGTCCAATAGTGAAAAATTGGAATCAGAATGAATTTGTAAGGGTTCTGCAGAAATTTGTGTGGTTGCTGAATCTCTAATTTTCTTTATTGTGTCTTAGGGCAGCTAGGCTAGGCTGTGTAATAGAAATAGCTCTTGAATTGATTCCATGCACTTTGGGGGTGGTGGTAAAGCTAACAGGTGAGTGCTGTCTGGCAGACTTTGCCCATATAAGAGAAAGTGAAAGGAAAAAAGTAGGAATGCTTATGTCTTACTTCTGCTACAGAAAAATGGTAGTTATTGGTCATGTCTGGACATACCTATTTCTCGTCCCAGTATACCTTTCCTACTCCTTAGTTACTTCCATTAACTTATTCCCCACTCCCTTCCCCACCAGAGAAAGGGAAGATGAAGGAGTGAGTGATGACATTGGATCAACAACCCTAGTCTTGTCCCAGATGGCAAAATAGTGCTCTGACCCATTTTTAGCCTAAGGGAAAGGAATAAAAGACCTGGATCCAGTTTAGGTCTGCCTTTTGGGAAATTAATAAAAAAATATTAAAAATAAAAAACCAAACGATTCTATCACAATCTACTCAGGCTTCTGGCTAGGAAATCCTAAAGTTCGGAACAATGGTCTAATCATTTCTTTGACCCAATTTTGCTCTGTGTATACTAAGCTATTTGCTAAACCTTCCTTGGAACACCTACCTGCATACAATTAATATAAAGATGTACATCACAAAGGAATTATAAGGCATGTTTTTATATGGAACAAAATTAGGAAATAGAAACTTTTTTTTAAGATGGAAGTATCTAGGAAATAGCTATCTTCCAGCCACAGGCAACAGAGAAGAAATTGGAGGAGAACAACTTTTTATACATCGCAAAAGGGATGGTCACAGACAGAAATGTCTAGTTGCAAAATGTACATTTCAAAACTGTTTATAGAGACTCCTTCAACCTTCTCTATGACTGTCATTGTGTGGTGACTTCAGTGCCACTGCCTACTGTCCTGACCTCTACTGCTCTCCTCTTCTGGTACAGACTCTTGTAGTGGCAAACTAATCTTCCTCTGTCCTCTAGCAGATGATCGAGCTCCCCTTTCTCAGGCTAAAATAGGTTTCAGGGACTGGGACTACAATTTACAGAATTCAGTTAGGTTTCAGATTTTTCCCTTTTGCACGGGGAAGAAAGATGGTTACAGGGTTGATGATACCAGGGAAATGTGTTTAGGCAGGAACAAAACTGAACAAGAGAGATTTGATTAATTGTATACTTATGTGAGGGAATTGCTGTGTAACTGTGTTTGGATTTGTTCAGATTGTTTTAAAGTGTGCATGCACACATGTACGTCTGTGTGGTTGCATTAGACCATTTATGAAATGCAAGCAATTTCTTACAAAAATCTTTAAAAGTGCTAGAATAGGAACTGTAGATCTTTGTTCAAGGCAACATAAAGCCATATTATACAAAATAATATTTATTCAAACAGTGAGCTTAAGGCGGGAAACAGCATTTGAGTTAGCTGGAACCAGTGACATAGAAGCATGGTTGTTAAGGGTAACCATTTTCTGATTGGAAAAGACAGTATTATTATACAGAGATCAACATGGAGATGATCTTTTCTCCATCTCTTTCTGGCTATGAACAGGATGAAAGAATGTAAGGACTGTTGGAAAAGAGAGAGGCTATATATCTAGGAAAGGTCGTTCCTTTTTTCTTGTTTAATTTGATAAAAATTTATTTTTAGAAGTAAAATCACTCAGAGTAGCACATTTCCATTGTAGAAGTGGTCACACAAGCATTATCAAGTGCCATTACAATTATATATTGCATTTAAATTAGAACCATCCTTTATGCATTAGTAAATGGGAAATGGTTATCATCTCTTGTAAGTTTGGGCTTCTTCCCCTCAAGTAAAATGAAAATCACCAGACTGAAAAATCATTGATGACTTAAGTGATGCCTGTTTAAGCAGGAATCAAGAGACCTGGATTCTGGTCCCAGTTCTGCCCATAGCACTCTATTTGTCCTTAGGCTAATCATTTGACTTGTTCTGGCCTCAGTTTTCTCATCTGTAAAAGAGAAAGCACAGCACAATGGATAAAGCACAAGGTTCTGGGGGACAGAGAGCCTCATTCACAGGCCCTTTATCTGTCTAATCTTAGACTAATCAACCAATCCCTCTGAGTCTCAGTTTCCTCTTTTGTAAAATAGGGAAGTTGCACTACATGGCCTCACCTTTGAGGTCCCAGAAAGGTAGTTCTTTCTAACAGTTTAGGTCACTGGGATTAGTAGAATACAATCAGAGGAAGGGTGGAACAATTAAGGGCAGAATGATATTTAGGACTTTTGATAAAAAGCCATTCTCTAGTTTAGATAACGCTAAAGGTGAGATAAGTAGAAAGTAAAGTCAAGATTAGGATTAACTCTACTACTGTTAATATCAGAGCCTAGTATTTCACTTGTACCAAGGTATTTGCATTTCTTCAACTTTTAATCTATACACTATTTATTTATTTACATGTAGCAATTATGAGCAATTAATTAATTATAATGTTACTATTAGGAGTTATATTTTTATAAAAAAAAGACAACATTCACTGGATCACATGCTGAAAGCTGAGATTTAGGTAGTTATGTTTGTGGGAAACCTAGCCAGTCAGTATATAATAATCCCAAAATACCACTGTTCACCAGAATTGCAGACACATAGGGAGAATTGAGCAACATCTATAGGGCTGGCATGGTAAAATCAGGTTATTGTGATACTGAGAGCCCTTAAATGACCCTGGAATGGAAAAGAAAGTGCCCTATCAACCTCAATTTGCCACCTTAAAGCACTGACCATTAACTATCTCTCTCTCTCTCTTTTTTTTTTTGCTCTACTTTTTTTCTGCCCAGTAAGATTTGCTTTTTTGATGCTATATGATGAGACAATGAATTATCACCAGTAAAAGTTATTTTTCCTGGTAAATACTTTGCATTGCTTGGACCTCTGTGTCCATACTCGCCTTAGACTTGGAGGAGCATAAAAAAGTAGAAGAGTATAAATTTGTGAGATATGAAAAGTCCCTTGCCTTAGAAGTCCATTACTGACTTTGGGGACAACAGTGTCTGCTATTTCTCACTTTCCCCTTTCACTCATGTTATGAATAATTATTTTTATATGCTACCATGTATTAAAAAGGGTTCTATTTAGCCAACAAATATGATGGAGGAAGATTGAATATATGTAGATATATACATACATATATATAATATATATAATTCATTTTAGACATATTATTCAAAATTTTATTTTGCTCAAATAATAATTTCCAATAAAGTATTTAGGAACAGAGCAAAGCCTGGGTTTGCAATGTTTACCCAAATATCACCTACATCACCCTAGTATTTGTTAGAATAAGATTACTGAGAAACTTGTTTTTTGTCACCTGTTATTGTTGCCACTTATAATTTATTGTTTTGTTGCTTTTGGAATCAAAAATTGAGGTGGGAAGTATGAAGGGCACAATAGGACAATTGTTTTCATTTTCTACCCACATTCTGTGAGAGAGAGAGAGAGAAAGAGAGAGAGAGAGAGAGAGAGAGAGAGAGAGAGAGAGAGAGAGAGAAAGAGAGAGAGAGAGAGAATATCAAAGGTTTTTTTTACACTGGGAAAAGTTACCTCTTTCTTAGTGGAGAAGGGAATGACTCTATTGCTTTTTGAGCAGGTTCCTTGATGGTTTGAGTCAGAAAATAGGTTTGCTTCTATGTAGTTTATCAAAGAAAGATGCTGTATAATCATCATGTGGAATAAAGTGAATAGCATTTCTTCTGGGAACTGTTATTTGCATTAATGCTTGCTCTTTTGTGTACTTTTTGATTACACTTATGATTTGTCTTTATAGAGGTTTCTCACCTGTTAACCTCAACTATCTAGGAGTTAGCTGAGATGGAGAGAGTAAAAGGAGAAAAATGGATTTTTTTTAGCTGCCAGAATGACATATGCTAAAACTAAGATCTTTACTTAGAAAAATCCCTCAGGTTCTTACTCAGAGGCTTTTTACTTGTACTTTGTACACAGTTGCATGTTACAAACTTCATGATCTAGTTTCCAATGAAGATTTAAAAACAGAAAAGTTCAAGAGTGGATTGCTAGAGGTGGATAAACTAAAACATCAAGAAATAATTTTCATTTTTTTTCAGCTAACAGGAGAAAGGGAAATAAAAGCAGACACAGGAATTAAAAAAAAATCATAGTAATCTGGTGCCTTGTACTGTGGAGGAATAAATCATCCTCCACATATTAATAATCTTCTTAGGGCATGAATATGCTATAGCACAATATAACTATTGATGTTTGTATTAGAAACAGTCATCAAGAAAGGATTGAATAATTTTAAGTATGTCTTTTTTAAGAAGGCAAAAAGCAGGTTTTTTTGTTTGTTTGTTTGTTTTTTTAGAAGAAGCTTAGGGAATTGAGGTTTAGGTACCTGGAAAATCATCTTAGGTGACATAGTGCATCCTGGACTATATTAAATAAATAAATAAATCCCCTCCTTTATTAATTGTCAGGTTGGAAATTACCAGAACTGAATTTTATCTTTTCAGTAAGCTCTATACCAAAAACACAAGTGATTTTTTTAAAAAATGTGGCATCATATAAAAGCTTGAGAGAACAAGATGACTATAATATGCTGAGACAAATCAACTCATTTTCATTAAGTTATGAGTTATGTCATTGTCTGTGCTATAGCTCCTAGGAATGCAACTGTTAGCTTTGCTCAGCTTGCCCATCTCTCTCTTCGCCTATTCCTGTTCATAGGCATGGTTGGACTGTACATGGGTGCCTCTAGAAAACAGACAATAGATATACAATGGACTTTCCAAATCCAAGTCTGACGTATGGGGAAATGCTCCAGTTGTGAGGCTGGGAGAAATGGACTGATTTCATTATTTCAGACATCACCACATCTCAGCTTATGTTGCTTTTATATAATCTGTTGAACACTAATATGAAATGACCATACAGTAGTATAGCAATCACTTTGCAATTGTCAAGATCCTAATCAAAAATTCTAATCACCTTGAAAGCAGGGACTATATCATATATTGACTTTGTATTTACACAGAGAATAGTGCTGAGTAAATACTTACAGT
This sequence comes from Gymnobelideus leadbeateri, assembly GCA_011680675.1. NCBI lineage: Eukaryota > Metazoa > Chordata > Mammalia > Diprotodontia > Petauridae > Gymnobelideus > Gymnobelideus leadbeateri. Next base: position 39,922 of record WOXC01009184.1, on the reverse strand, counting down.
ATAGAATAAAAGCATAAAATACTCCTCTTGGTAGAAATCAAGTTTACTTTTACAATCTTAAGACTCCTAGGAATTGGGCACACTGCAATATTAGAAATTAATGTAGAGATAGTGATTCATGTTTCGTGATTTAGTGAATTATTCTAGAACACCTTGGGTACACCTTGGCAAAGTCTCAATGTCATTGTTAAATTCACTACTAGAGTCCAATAAAGTTATATCATTTATGATAACAAACAAAAAGTACATTTGGAGATCTAACCAAAGTTAAAAATATTTCTTAAGTTGGGGGTCAAGTCATGATGTGGGTAAGAGCATGCAGAAGCATATATTCATTCCAAAAGATGTAAAGAGACAATTAAAAAATTGTCCAGACAAATTATGCGCAAGAGTAGAACTGAAAACTGTAGATCAGCTCCCACCCTCGTTTTAAACATGTAGTTTCGATTTGCTTTTTGTTAAAACATATAACATGATCTCTAGTACCTAGCCACATTGAATGAGTACCGTCCTTATCCCTGCTAGGTATTGTAGGGGAGGAATATAGCCAGAAGGTGGCAGGAGGGGAAAGATGAAAAAAAAATTGTCTAACTCTATTCTCAAACTGGATAATCAGTTTCCTGAATAATTGAGAGTTGTGGTTCTGTTGTTATTTGTTGTTGTTGATGGCATCATCATCATCGTTGGTTGTTTTTTAGTTGGTTTATCTATTTTGATTATAGTTAAGCATGCAAACAGCTTAAGAGAAGGGCATGAGTAGGTACACATTATACTTAAATACAATGCCAAATGCCCAAATTCTAGTCATTGAGGAGTGAACTGAACCTGTTACAAGGAGTGGTTCTTGGAATTTGCAGTGATCCTGTTATCACTCGGTGCAGTGGCCATAAAAAGAAATGCTATTTTTGCTGTTCTTCCAGCAGTGACAAAAGTACACACCTTGGGCTTTTCTCTAATTTTTCTATCTTTGCCAGGCTTCACATCGAAGGGCAGAGGTATGGGACTGCCCATCAGTCAACCATTGTTATTGTTACAATCACTGGCTTAGTTGTGCTTGTTCATTCTGAAACCTCCCATTCTCTCCCCTCCCTCCGTTCTTGAAACCTTGAGGCTTACCAAAGAGCTGTGATTGCAGTTACACTTTTCAACCTTAGATCAATAGTGTTCTCAAGAGCTTGCTTCTGAGTTGAAGTAGCAATTCTCTCTCCGTTATTTCAGGTAAGAGAATACTTTTTATTTTTTAAACAAATTGTGAATAGAATTCAAGGTTTCGTAGGAATTCTATTTTTTAATAGCTTTGTTGAATACATTTGGCAGATGATGTTTCCAAGTCCCGTTTTCAGTTTGCTCTGAAGAGAAAATGCATATGTTTAGGCAGCTGTGGAACAGACTATTTTCTGACACCAATAGTACTACTATTATTGACTTGTGTATCTGTGATAGGTATTTGCTAAATATATTCTAATTACAGAAAATCTGAGCCCAAAGAAGAGGATTTTAGGCTCTTCAGTTCTGATCTGATTTTAGTATAATAGGGTTCATTTAATGTATGTTCCATATATTTTAGCTAAAACTATCTTAAAACTTTGAATTTATTTCCATCTAAAACTATTTATTTTGATTTTTTTTGTTTTTTTCTCCATGTTGTAGCTCTTCTGATTTTGAAATTAATAATCCTTTTGGTGATATTTGCTGTGAACATGTGTACCTGCTGTAATATAAAGACAAGTCCGAGGTAGTGATTTATTCTTTTCTGCTACTTGTCAGCTGGAGCAAATCACTCTTATTCCTGGTTTAGGTGTTGTTGTTATTGTTGTTATTTTTTGTTTTATTTCCTAATAATAAAAATGAAGGTACAGGTTCAGTTTAAATTTGTTTAGTTATAATCACCACTTTTATGATTTGTTGAATTATTCCATTTCCTTTTTTTGGTTACAAGGTGATTAGATACATGCACAACAAATATTTCAAGGTAGTGTGGAAGAAAGTTAGCTTTTTTAAAGTATATTAAAGGAACAAAAATTAAATTATCTATTTTATCATTTTTTGAAAGATTAAAATTTTACTTAAAGCCCTTTAATGAAATCATGACACAGAAGTTAGAAACATGACAAAACAATTCCAATTTTTTTTACTTTTCTCATGACTTTAATATTGATTTAAATATTAAGAAATAATTTATTAAAAATCTCTTCATCAAATTCTTAATGTGAGATCCAAAAACCACATGTAAGTAAATGTTAGGAGAATGATTGCATTCAGACATTGCCATCACAGCAGGAATGATTTATTTGTGGGCTCTTTGTTTTTCATAGCCATGAACACTTTTTAAAAGCTTTAGAAATATCATTTAGCAGTTTTTAAAAGAAAGACTCTTTAGTTCTGTGTGAAAAAAGAAGTACCTACTGACAAAATTTGATTTTTTTTGTATCTTTTTTTTTTCGGTTTAAAAGGAACTTATTTAAAAGGATGTATAACTGGAACTCAGTTGTTATAATTCTGCTACTTCTTGCAAAGTTACATGTAGTACAGTGATAGCTGTCCCTGATCACCGAAATAAAAATGTTCTAAACTTTTTCTGTGGACTGTTTTGCTTTTTTTTTTTTTCATTAAAGACACATGATATGGAAAAATAATTCTCCAAAGGTACATTAGTATTTTCCAAATATCTTTTCAAGTTCTGGAAGACTGCATTAAAAGTTCAAGATTTTTAAAATAATGAGATAGCTATCTTACAGACCTCAGAGAGATATTCAGGACCATCTTTTTTCTTAGGTAGGTACGCTAACTGATGTTCTATAAAGAGCCATATAATTCTCATGGGAGAGACATTGCTTATATGAAAAAAGTTGTAAGGGGCTTTTAATTTGATGTTATTCTAAACACAAATATCTTTATTTTAAAGTTTTATTACTTATGTGTATGAACAAATGTTGATAGCTTAACCATTGATGGAAAAGCAAATATTTCAGTTGAACAGCTGTGTATTTTAATGCTGTCTATACAATAAATAATAATTTCACCAATTCTATTTTTCTTTATGGTATACCTAATGTATAGTCACAGCCTTACTTCATCAGTAGTTTTAGCTTGGATATTTATAAATGATTGAAACTGTTAAGTGACTGAATTGACTAGCTGTAAACACTGGTCCTCTTGATTGATAAGACTGACAGTATGATTGATAAGAGTGACAACACATGATCTCTAGTCTTTTCCACACAGAATGAACATGTAGACTCTGATTAGCCTTCTTGGTGACTTATTTCCAGGGCTCATTATTTTTGATAGCTCTATATCTTCCCTTGTGAGCTGTATTACATTTGGGTTCAAATTGTGTGACCCTTTTTGGATAGCTTTGAACCAGCATGATTCCAAGTGCCCATCTATCTATCCACTGTCGCTTTCCCACAACCAGGGGCTTATTTAGCATTGGCTCAATTTGATTACGATTGTGTTTCAGTGTTATGCTTTTTTTACTGTATCTTTGTCCCAACTTGCTTGCAGGTGCCCCACTTCACTCACCATGAATTTTAAATATAGAAAGATTGTCTGTGGGGAAGCAACGTCTTTCCCTCTCATTTAACACACAATTTTCCATTGTAATCTACCTTTTTAGAAATTTAACTATTTTTTCATAAGTCTGACACTGTTGGATTTAAGTTACACATTTTAAACCTAAACAGGCTGCTATGATTAAAAGCTGGCAATTAGGTTCCTTAAATGATTTGCCTTTTCCTAATGCAAGACTAGAAATAGTTTGCATAATACATGTAACACTTAAAACCATTCTGTGCCATGTAAATAACATTCAATTATGCGACTACTATCTGGCATTTATATTTTAATCATTTATTTGTTTTCTTTAATTTCTTTAAATTTAAGACTTTTAATGTCTGTAGCTTATAATAGTCCCATGTCAGGGAACTCTAGCTTTGTCAGTGTGTCTTCTCCTTTTCCTAGAGGCAGCTAGTAGATAGATTGCTGAATCTGGAGTCAGAAACATATGAGATCAGATCCTGCCTCAGATACTTAACTAGCTGTGTGACCATTGGCAAATTACTTAACTTCTGTGTGCTTCAGTTTAATTTCTAAAATGGGGATACAAATAGTACCCTCCTCCCAGGGTTGTTATGAGGATAAAATGATTAGTATTTTTAAAATGCTTTACAAGCTTAAAGGTGCTGTAAAAATGTTAGGTATTACTATTACTGCTATTATTCTATTGGTGTGGATTATAACCTCTATACAAATTAGTGGGTGATTTTGAAGTGTTTATGGGATTTCTAACCTTGTGATAAGCCTCTTTGACCTTCTTGGACAAAAGATATATAGCCCATTATTGAGTTTACTTCAGCTTGGTAGAACCTGCTAGAGCTTACACTTCATTGTCATAACCTCAAAAAATCCAGGGTCTTGGGAAAGGACTCATATTTGAAAATATTTATTGCCATTCTTTTTTATGAGCAAAAAATAGCAACAAAGTATATTTCCATAATATGGGAAATAACTGAACAAATTGTGGCATAAAACCAAAATAGAATGTAATTCCACAGTAAGAAATGCCTAATGTGAAGAATTCAGAGAAACTTTGCAAGACATATATGATGCAGAATAAAATGAACAGAACCAAGGAAGGGAGGGATGGGAAAGGAATAAACATTTAGGAGGATAATTTATATGACAACAATAGCAATATAAAAGAAAACTATGAAATATTTCAGAACTTTGGTTGTGCCCAATCAGTGACCAATCATGTTTTAGAAGATGGATGATGAAGCATATCATCTCTAGGTGCAGAGGGGTGGACTAGAGGCAAGGAATGAGAGGTGTATTTTCAGATATGGCCAATGTGTTGACATGCTTTATTTGATTATATTTATTACAAGGGAAGACTTCTTTTTGGGGAGAGGTTGTTAGTGGAAAGTGATAGGGATTAAGAGACATAAAGAAAAGCATCAGTGAAACATAAACCATAGAAGTAAATAAAAATTCAGAAGGGAACACAAAGACATAGGGGGATTTTATTGATATCTTATTAATTTTAGTATATACTTAAAATTAACAAATAGCCCCTTTACTCCAGAGCTTACATTTTAATGGGAAGAATATACACGAAAGGGGACTAAAAAGAGATGGGAAGGGAAGGACTGGACACTGGGGGATAGTTTTGAAATCAAGAAGCCAGGAATATGGCTGGGAGGGGAATGAAAGCTGGTTTAGACCCCTCTTTAAAATGGAGGTTCCAAGAAAAACTCATCAGTGGGATAAAAGATAGGCATTATAGAAAGATACAGTCTTTGAGAAGACTGGAGGAGTAATTGGATGTTCCAGTGAGGAGAACCCAGGTGCTGAGGGAAGTTTCAGGATGAGATAAAATGATTTGAAATTCTGGGAGCCAGGAACAGGGTTGGGAGAGGAATGTAGCCATGAAAGCAATTAGAATAAGATGATTTCGGGAAACAAACAGCAAAAATTAAAAAATCAGCAATAAATACAAATGATAGAGTGCTTTGTTCTATGGAAAACCACCAGAAACCAACTCTTTAGTAGTGCAGGTCTCACAGGCTACAGCCTCTCTAGTCTGTGTATGTGTATGATGGTGCCTTGACTTCTTTTCTGGTCACTCTCTTCTTAACCCCTAAAAATCCAGCTTCTGGCTTTATAATTCCACCAAAACTGCTCCCTTCAAAGTTACCAATGATCACTTACTTGCCAAATCCAGTGGCCTTTTCTCAGTCCTCATCCTTCTAAACCTTTCTGTATTCTTTGACAATATTAATCAGCTTCTTCTTTGATACTCTTTTTTTTTTAAAGTAATTGGGGTTAAGTAACTTGCTCAAGGTTACACGGCTAGTCATTATTTATGTGTGGGTGCTCATATTCTTTTTTTTTTTTTTTTTGCTTTTTGGAGGGCAGTCGGGGTTAACTAACTTGCCCAAGGTCACACGGCTAGGTTTTTGTTTGTATGTGTTAAGTGTCTGAGGCCGGATCCGAACTCAGGTCCTTCTGACTCCAGGGCCAGCGCTCTACTCACTGCACCACCTAGCCGCCCCTGGGTGCTCATATTCTGACGCCTAATTCGATCCCAAGTCATCCCAACTCCGAGGCCGGCACTCTTACTCACTGCGGCACCTAGCTGCCCCTCTTCTTTGATACTCTTTTCTCGCTAGGTTTTCCTTACAATTTTCTCTGCTCATCCTCCTCCTACCAATCGAACAGGTCCTTCACTGTATCTTTTCTCCATATTCCTCAGAAGCCTTTCCTAGTCCACCTTTATCTTAAAGCTTGGTAACTTCCTTCTGAGACTACCCCTCAATTAACCTGTATATATTGTATATAGTTGTTTGCATGTAGTCTCCCCCCACTGGGCTATGAATTCCTTGGGAGCAAGGACTGTTTTTTGCCTTTCTTTGCATCCCTAGTGCTTAGTATAGTTCCTGGCATGTAAATAATAGGTATAGAATAAATGGTGTTGACTGACTGCTTCTATATGTGTGTGTGAGAGAGACAGAGACAGACAGACAGAGACAGACAGACAACCAGAGAACTGTGTTCCTTAATTTCTATACCAGCAGATGCTAGTAAGTTATTTTTTATATGATGCCCCTGAAGGTGCATAGTATCTCCACAATGCCCAAAGGAGTCATCTGGGACTATGGGGGTTGGGGTGAGGAAGAGCCACTGTCATTGGAGTCACTTTGTCCTGTCTCTCCTTTCCCCTACTCTGTGCTCTGGGTCTCCACAGAATCCAGGGTAAATAAGAAGAGCTGCAACTAATGGAGGAGACCACCCCCTTCCCATTTGCCTTTCCACTTCACTTCAGCTACTTAACTGTTCTCTGCCCTTAGATGAAAGGGGGACCAAAAACTCTATTCCTTCTGATAAGAGAGAAGGCCACTAGGGTTTGCTCTCTGCCCTGTCACTGTCTTTTAAGGTCCTCCAGGCCTTTCCATCTGCCCTGATTTTATGCTGAGCTATTACCTTGCACTTATGTCTTAACAATCTGTGAAATACAAGAACCTCTAGTCATTCCCATTAGCTGCAATGCTGCACCCATAGGACATCTAGAACTCTGTCCCAGTGTTGAACTTTCTTTTATGTATTGCCCCCCCCAATTAGATTATAAACTTCTTGAGACTAAGGACTGTTTTATTTTCCTTTTTGTATGCATTTGCTTAACACAGGACTTCTTACATAGAAAGTACTTAATAAATGTTTATCTATGTATATATATATTCATTTTTTATTTATTCTATAGGAAAGCACTATGTCTTGTATTATTCCTTCATTAATTTGTCTGACAAACATTTATTTAGTACCTAATGTGTATCAGGTACTGTGCTAGGTAATATCATGTAAACATGAGCAGAAAAACAGAATTGAATGAACCCCAAAGTCTCCTGTTTTCTAATGTGGATTGTAATATTCTAATAAAAGGCACAGTGTAAAGGTGATTAACATGTAAAGATTAACATGCCACCAGGAAGTGGACATTTGAATGTGACTCACAAAGGATGAACAGAATATATTAATGGATTGGCATAATATTGGTACATGTATTACACATGACATTGCAGATTAGAAAGAGACACTATTGAAATTATTTACGTGTTATGTCATTTAAATAATTTATTTTCTCAACAAGTGGTTGTCCATGAAAAGATCCGAGCTCTGGTGCTCTAATCACTAAAACAAAACATCTTTATGAGCAAATTCAGTTGACTGACTTGTGTGTATTTTCAAAGGGGTGACTGGCAACTAAGACATGAAATTAGAAAGGTAGATACAGCTGGTGAAAAATCACATCACAGTGCTGTGGAAGAAATTTGTGACTATTTTAGAGAACTCATTTCTGAGTACATTCTATTCCCTGACCCTGAATAGTTTTACAATGCTCATAAAACCAGGCTATTATGGTGCTACTTGCCAGATACTAATACCTGGCAGGTGTCAGTGAATCAAATCCCTCCAGATTTAAGCCATATAAGGAAAAGTTGACTCTTCTTGCAAGTGCTAATGTCATATATACCTCAATAAATCAAAACTTTTGGTCATTGGAGATGTCATTACCTAAGAACTTTTAAATCAATTTAAAATCTAGACATTTATTTAATACCTGCTATGGTAGGTATTTGTAACTATGTAACTATAGACTACATCCTCAGAGCACCATAGTAACTGAAATTAATAATGATGATTCTGAACTATACATATGTGCATACATATGTGCAAAAGCATGGTGATAGACACTGGGATACAGGGACAAAAACATGGAATTTTTATCTTCAAGGTGCTCTTATTCTGTTAGGAAGATATACACTCAAATAAGTAAATACAGGGTAATTTGAGAATGGGAAGAATATGTTAAAAACTAGAGGGATCAGAAAAAGCGTCATGGAAGTGCCATAGACAGAGATGAAGCAAGAGTACATTCCGTGTACAGGAGATAGCTTGGGTGGATACAAAGAGCTGGAAGATTGAATGCCGAGTTTGGGGCACAGCTAGTGGTCCATTGTCACTGGAATGTGGGATAACTAAAGAGGAGTAGTATGAACAGATGCTAGAAGTATAAATTGGAGTCACATCATGGGTAGTCATAAATATCAGGTTTAGGAACTTATATTTGATTCTAGAAACAATAGGAAGACACTGAAGATTTTTTGAGCAGGTAACTGACATAGACATTTGATTTAGAAATTTTGGTTTGGTAGCTGTTTAGAAGACAGATTGGAGAGGGAAAGAAACTGGAAGCAGGAGACTAATAAAGGCACTATTTACCATGATCCAGGCAAGAATGGATGATGATATTGCCAGAGTAAGTGGAAAAAAGACAACGAATGAAAGAGATCTTGCAGAGTTTTAAATAATAGGTAGCTGGGAGAGTTGATTGACATGGGGGAATGTATGATAACTTCAAACAAAGAGTGTGGCTCTTTAAACAGAAATAGACAAATTTGTAGAATATTTTGGATTTCAAAGGGAAATTATTCAGTACCATTTGGGACATGTTGTGTTTGAGACACCTAGAGGACATTTGCTGAAGAAGGTATCTAACAGTCAGCTGCCAATGTAGTACTGGAACTCAGGATAGAGATGATGAGTAGATATGAAGATTTTTGGTGTCAGCTGTATGGTGGTGAAAGTTGAACCTTTAGATTCAAAGGTATCATATATTACCTTGTTGTCTACCTATAGAACAAAAGTTAATTCAAGGAACACTGAGACTTATTTTTCCTTCATGGGTCTATTATCTTTTTGTATATTCAAGGGAGGAATTTCAGAATCATAGACCTCTTAAGGTAAGGGTTTTAAGACTTCAGGGATTCAGGATTTCAAGGGATTGATTCAAGATAGTTTCTTCAGTTACTGTGACTCCTAAAATTCACTGTCTGGCACCCAATGTCTGATGAGAACCTCTCTGTACTTAGCTGGGATGATCCTTGTATGACATATTTCATATCCTGCTCCAAGGTCAAAGCCTTTGGATTTGGGGAATTGCAGTTTTGAAAACTGGGAGAAACTGCCAGAATCTGTACTTTGTGAATATAAACCTTTATAAAACCAAAGTCACTCCCATGCCATAATGAAACATTAGGGTAAAATTTTATGGAAGGAAAGTTTTTATATAGCTAAGTAACTGTAATAATATCCCTAAAGAAGTATGCTTAGGGTTGCTGGTGAACATGTTCATAACTTTTCTGCATTCTAATGTCACATTGCTGATTTATTTTAAGGTCCAGAATGTTCATAGGTTTATAAGAGTATGGATTGAGAGCTAAAATGACTTTGCAGGTCAACTAGTCTAACCAAGGTCATTTTGCAGATGAGTAAACTGAGGTGCAAAGAAATTTAGTGATTTGCCCAAGGTCATACTGCTAGTGAGTGGTATAGCTGGAATTCATACCCAGGATATAAAATGTTGTAATATTCAAGATTTCATGGGAAAAGTTGTTATATCGTTCATATATTATATATTTCCTTCAGTCTTGTGATATTTAAGACAGAATTTAAAATGCCTGTGCCTAGAGCTCTGTTTGTTATTAAAAGAGAACTTGGAGAAAATTGTTACTAGGTGTTATATGGGAAGATGTATCATCTTCTTTTGATGAAGAATTTACAGCTTTGGACTAAAGCATACAGAAAGCACCTGAGGATCAGTTCTTGAAATGTTTTTCTATCTCACGAATACAGAAAATGAGAGAAGAGTGGAGGTAAGCTGGCATGGGTGCCCCTGGCTTGTTGTTTTAATGATTTCAGTGATACTGGGAGCTTGTAGGACTTTGATAAAACTGGGAAGATTATTTTCTAAAGGACAACAAAATTAGTTGCAAGAATGATACTTTAGCTCTAGACTTTTATTTTCTGACATTTTGTAAGAAGGCAGTTGCTGCTCTGTCATAGAAATCCTGTCTTTATGCAAGCTTCATCATACCATCAGAAGAGGTAAAAGAGAAAAAAAAGCAAGCCAACACTGGGGACTGTTTTTAAGAAAGTCAGTAACAAGGCTAATATCCATTGATCCTTGTGTCGTTCTACCTTAGCATACATCTGTAACTACAAACTACATCCTCAGAGCACCACAGTAACTGAAATTAATAATGGTGATTCTGAATCATACAGAAAATGTTCAGGTGATTGACACATTTAAAAATATTTTCATTTTTTCCTTGATAGTTAATTAATTTTAAATATTTATAAAAATTTTGCATTCCAAATTCTCTCCCTCCTTTCTCTCCACCACCAATTGAGAAGGCAAGCAATATATCAATTAAATATGTGAGGTCATACAGAACATTTCCATATTACCTATGTGGAAAAAATATTGAAAAAGCAAGAAACAAAGTGGCAAAAGCCTGCTTCAGTCTGCACTTAAATTTATCAGTTTTCTTTCCTGAAGGTGGAAAGCATTTTTCATCAGAGATGGAATGTCTTGGATTGTTGTCTTGATCAAAGTGGCCAAGTGAAAGACTTTAAAAAGAAAAATCTTTAAAAAAAACCTTTATAAAAAACTTATTTTATTTCAAGGGGAACTCAACTATCTTTAACAATAAATAAACAACCGCCCCCCCCAAAACCCCTTGTTTCTCTTAAATTTGAATAGTTGAGGTGTTATAATGATATTGTTTTATTATAATTATGATACAGATCTATATGTTAATGCCCTTTCCCTACAAAAGTGAGAGACTAGAGAGTTCTGATACAATTATGTAAACTAAACCAACACAATAGGATATCTTCAATGAACATAATAATAGGACAATATGACTAAGACCTGTAATTTTGTCAGTGCAGAAACACTTTCTACTGGTAGATCATACACTTGTAAATTACTTTATTAGAGTTATCTGAGGCTCAGAGAGTCTTAGGGACTTGGTCAAACCCAGGTCATTTAAATGTCATGTCCAAAACAGTATCCATCATGCCAGACTTTTCTTTCAAATACATAAAAAATATATACATTGTGAATAACACTTGAGGAGACCTGATGTTTTAAAAATAGATGTACCAGTCCTTATGCATCTAAATAGCATTGTCTTTCACAGTAATTACCTCATGATGTTATACACTAAGCCAGCAGTGCTCTGGGTAGAATTGCCTTAAAAAGCAGTTTATGGATAGACTACACAAGAAATATTCATAAAAGATGGTAGTGCAATGGAAAGAAAACTGCATTATTAAGCACCTACTATGAGTCAGATATTGAGCTAAGGATTTGACGACAAAAGCAAAACAGATTCTATCTTAGGCTCTCTCTATCTTTTCCTTCTTAGAGACCTCATCAAGTCTCATGTTTAATATTGTGTGTGTATGCATGTGTGTATGTATATATGTGTATATACATATATACACAAATATATGTGCATATATGTGTGTATACATGTACACACACACACACACACACACACACACACACACACACACACACACACACACACATATATATATATATATATATATATATATATATATATATATATATATATAATCTGGTTCCACTCTCTCCTCTGAGTTTCAGCCCTGCGTTACTAATTTGTGTTGGACATTTGGATGTCTTACATATGTCTCAAATTCAGTAACCTAAAACTGAACTCATTATTTTCCCCCTTAAACCTATCCTTCTACCAAAGGTCCCAATTTCTATTAAGGTAGCACCATTCTTCTAGCACCCAACTGTGTAACTTGTCTCCTCATTCTCCCTCATGCTACATATCTAGTCAGTTGCTCAACATTGATATTTTTACTTTTACAATATTTCTGGCTCTCAACCCCTTCTCTCTACTCACACAGCTGCCATCTTACTTTAGACTGTCATCACATCTCAGCTGGATTATAGCAATAGTCTCCTTGTTGTTCTGCCTTCAAACCTGTAACCACTCTAGTCGATCCTGTGCATTACTGTCAAAATGATTTTCCTTAACCATTGATTTGCCCATGTCAGTCCCTTATGAAATCAACTCTAAAGTCTGCATCTGGGAAAATATACATACCCCTCAATTTAGCTTTTAAAGACCTTCACAACCTTGTCCCAACCTATATTCTTTCCCTCATTGTATATTACTCCCTCAGCACTAGCATCTCTGATGTAAGAGCTTGACGAGCCCTTTTAAAGGCTATTCCTCCACCTTTGTGTCCACCTCCCACCCAACTCTCACCTGTGGCTCCAAGAAACTGTAGCATATACAGCTGCCACCCAGGTAAAACCATCTTGGTAGGTAGGCTAAACCAGGTTGAGTGTAAATGGCAGGCCTCAAACCCATTGGCAAGTTTGGGGGATGTCTATCCTAAGAATGGGAAGACATCCTCCAGTGGAATGAGTGGATAAGAATTTGTTCCAATGGCCATGAAGGTGGCTGAAGCAGGCACTGTGAAATTCATAGAGCTTGGTCAGACACTGAAGATGCCAAAGTAATCCTCTGCATCTTGGGTTATCAACAGTTGTCTTGACTTTTGTGTTGACACTGAATTTGGATGACTCTGGAAGAGAGTGAGAATGATGACTTTGTGCAACTCTTCTTCACTTAAATTTAATTCATGGCTAAGTCAAGACATCACCTATGATATCATTGGTCCTCAAAAGTGAAGGATAAACAATTACTCCCTTTCCATGTGATTCAGGCAAACTGTCCTTTCTGTTCCTCAGAGATGACACTTCTCAAGTCTTCTTACCTTTGCATTGGCCATTCCCAAGACTAGAATGCAATTCTTCCTCCTTGTCTACCCCTCAAAGGATCCCTTTCTTTCTTCTAGACAAGGTTCAAAACACTTTTATGTGAACTATCTCCTGCTCTGCTAAAAACTAGTATACTTGCAATTTATCTTGTAGTTAGTCACTTTTTATTTATCTGTTTTTATTCTCTTTATATTATATATACATATACACATACATTTTCTCCCACTTCTTAAAATATAAGCTTATTGAGAGTAGGCATTGTTTCATTTTGGTCTTGATACTCCTGTTTCTTCTTAACACAATGTTTGGCATGTAGTAGAAGCTTAAAAGTATTTGTTGATTGATAACTCATTTAATTAAAATATTTTAAAGTTTGTAAATCACTTCCATTATAGCAACCCAATGTGGCATGGCTATATATGTCTTGTTGTGTTTATTAAAAATTGGTCCCTTTCTTTAACAGACCCATATATTTAAAAGGGGATAAGCACATAATCTTGATTTATGGGTTGAGCAGCTACCCCTTTGTAATTTAGACTTTCAGATGAAACAATTTGAGTAAAGTTAAATATAAATGTATATGGACTAGTCAAATGGGTTTCTGGATTGCAAAATATATTTGCATTAAGACTATATATTCTTGGGGCGGCTAGGTGGCGCAGTGAATAGAGCGCCGGCCCTGGGGTCAGAAGGACCTGAGTTCGGAGCCGGCCTCCAACACTTAATCCACACAAACAAACAAACAAAAAAACCTAGCCGTGTAACCTTGGGCAAGTTACTTAACCCCAATTGCCCTAAAGGGGCGGCTAGGTGGAGCAGTGAGTAAGAGGCCGGCCTCAGAGTTGGGATGACCCGAGATCAGATCCGGCCTCAGAAAATGAGCACCCACGCATAAATAATGACTATCCATGTAACCTTGAGCAAGTTACTTAACCCCAATTGCTTTAAAAAAAAAAAAGTATATATTCTTTAGTATAGTTTGCCAGATCTTGAAATTCTGAGTTTTATTATCTGATCCATATTAAATACCTGAGTCTTATATTCATAGTTCTATGATATGTAAACTAATATTTTTAGTCTCCTTTATTCTAAAATATTTCATTTGTTAAAATAAAATTCAGAAAAGTAAAAGTCCTCATTTTAAGGTATTCAACCCATTTAAAAATATTGCCATGAATATTTCATACTTCTCAAGACATTGATTATTACTTGTATTAAGAATGGTTTCATAATGGCAGGGATTGTTTTTATTTTTTTCTTTGTAGCCCTTACACTTAGAACTTAGTACAATGCTTTTCATCTAGTCTTAATAATAATAATACTAATAGCAATAATAATAACAATGATAACATATTACTATGTGCCAGGCACTTAAACTCTTATTAAGTGCTTTTGATTGTTGCTAAGTTTATTTTATATTGTGGAGGCACTAAAAAAAACAAGCTTTATGCTTTTTGTCTGATAATTAGTTTCTGAGGGGAGTAAAATCCCTCAAAGTCTGTTTTCCTTAAAGGAAAACCAACATAGAGATGCTAATGCTCCAAAAATTATAATGAATTTGTGAGTCATTGATGTGGGTACTTCCTCCAGTGACATACGTATTACCTATCCATGTTTGCCTATTTTATATGACTCTTGTTCATGTATTCCCATAATTCTTTCACAGGAAGTCCACCCAACATTATGGGGACATTCTTTTCATTGTTTTGATATGGCATACTATTGAACACAGGCTGTCATCTCTTGCTATTTCTGTGTGAATGAATAAATAATTATTTATTAAGTGCTATGTTCAAATCACTATGCTAAGCAATAGGGATACAAATAAAAAAGTAAGGCATCTCTGCTCTCAAGTAACTCACATTTGAATGGTGGAGACAATGCATATAAAGTTTTGCATGCAAGTTAGATGGAAATGTCTCATGGTCCTTAGGGCACAGCATCAAAACATATATTGATGCCTCTTTTTTAATGTCATTTTCACTGATGAAACCATATCACTTTTGATGTTAAATCATTTGAAAATGTCAAGGACTTTGGTGGCATGAACTTTCTTTTCTGGGTCTTCAAAAGCCTTGCCTATAGCACCTGCTGGAGGAGTTGGTAGGCTGCATCTGTACCAGGATTGCTTCCTAGGATGATGGTTGAGGGAAGCATAGCTATTCTAAAGGTTCTTGGGTTCAGGGTCTGAGGCTATCTCCATCAGGGTATGAAAGGAGATGGTGGAGAAAATGTTGGTAATGGTTGTTTGAATTGTCTGGAACATGGTGTTTTCTGTCTCCTCCTCAGGGTGTCTTCATGCTTCATCTAGGCTAGTCTGACTCTCCTGTGTGTGGCATTTGATTGGTAGCAAGACCAATGTTCTGGGAGGTGCCATCAGTCTTAGGGTCCCAGAGTATATCTGAATATTGATGGCAGTTAGTTAGCAGTTGTTACTAGTAGTGATGAATAAGGGGGACCTTCTGTCCACAATAATTTCTCCCCTCAGTGATAGTTGTGGGGTTGAGCCAGAAGCACATCTGTTTTGAGGGGCATTTCTAATACAAAGGCTTTTGTGTTCAGAGTTCCAAGCTATGTCCATTATAGTCTGAAGGGAGATGGTGGTCAAGATGTTAGTGGTTTGACTTATCTCACACATGTTGCTTGTTTTCTTTCCCTCAGGGTAGCTTGATGCCTAAATTGGCCATATAGAATTCTATAGTAATTTTGAGGAGCATTATATAGGAAAGAATTTACCTTCAGAAAATGACAAAATCTGTAAGGTTAAAGCTGGGTTTCTTAACCCTTTTTGTGCTAGAGTTCTCTTTGGTTATCTGGTGAAGCCTATGAATTCATTCTAAAAATCATATATTTTAAATAATAGAAAAAGATATACTTGTTAAAGGTTTATGAAAATAAAGATGCAATTTTTCCCATTCAAATTTGTAGGCTTCCTGAAATCTTTCCTCAGACCCCTTAGCTGTACATAGATCCTTACTTAAGTACTACTGGTCTAAATGGATCTCAGAGACTATTTAGTCAGCCCCCACCATCTACAACATATTGAACAAGTAGCGTACAACTTTTTCTTGAAGATCTTCAGTGAGGGCAGCCTATTATCTAATATATCTCAGCTGGCTCTCTTGCCTACCAACTTACTTTCTGAAGCAAGATTAATAGACTAATTGTTTTAGGAAGAAAATGAAGTTCTTTGTTTCTTTTTGTCCTTGATGGTAGATCAAATCACCCTTTACTTGGTCATCTTTCAATAATAACCTTAAGTTGATATTTAAGTAATTTCTTTCATCTGTGAAACATATATAGTTTAAAAAATTTCCTCTAAATGCCCCAAAGAGATTCTGTAATGTGGATGTTAAATCAGATGTAAAATAAAGAGATTTTACTTTTTAAATTCAAGGCAGAAAGAATATCTCTTCTTGTAATATATCTCAACAGTGTAGTTTTGGATAGAAGAATCAACATGCTTTTTAATTTGACCCTTCAATATAATTTTTGTTGTTGTTTTTGTGACAGAAGGCTGTTATAGACTTCTTCCCATCTTCCATTTTGCAAATGAACATTCTAAACTGGAGATTCTATTAGTTGTCCTATCCCTTGGCAAAGAAATAAAACATTTGCTTACTGTGACAGTTTTTGCCCTCTTTTTTCCTTTTCCTTATGGCATTTCTTTTAAATCAGTTATATTTCTTGAAGAAATGGTGATAATTGGAGTCATTCACTACTTTTAAGAATATCAGAGTTAGAAAATACATCAGAGACCATTTAGCCTCAATCTGTATTTCACCAAGAATTCCCTCTACATTGTCTATTAAAAATACTCATTTCCCCTTTACTTGATGCTTCTGGTGAGGAAAACACACTATTTCCTGTTTGCCCCTTCCATTTTTTTTTGATAACTCTAATTGCTAGGAAGAGTTTTTTTTTTCATATTTCAAGCCAAAATTTGTCACTTTGCAACTTCCATGTCTTCCTTCTAATCCTTCACTAATGCCCCTCAAAACAGAATCAGCCAGTCAACAAATATTAAATTATTATTATATATCGGACACTGAGCCAACTGCTAGCGACATAAATGAAAGCAAAAAAAAAAAAAAACCCAGATAGAGAGAGTGACAGAGAGACAGAAAGAGAGAGAGACAGAGACAGAGACAGAGAGAGGAGATGAAAATAATATCAGAAGACAGTAAAGAGTGTGGGATGTTAAAAAAAAAAAAAAAGGTAGCATTTGTGCTGAAGGAGGCCAGGAAAGTTTAGAGCCAGAGCTGGAGTAGAAAGCATTCCAGGCAGATGTACAGCATCGAGATGAAAGATTGTGTTCAAATAACAACAAATAGGCAAGTGTGGCTGGAGCTTAGACTTCATGGAGTGCAGCAAAATAGAATAAGGGAATACAGGACAGTCTTGGGGGATACCCATGGTGAGTGGTGATGAAATGAATGAACAACCAGCAAAGGAGACTTAGAAGGAATGGTCATGCAGATAGGAGTCCAACCCTTTTTCTACAGGACAAACATTCAAATGTTTGATGGCATCTATCACTCCCCCCCATTTCACCCATGTCTCCTTTTTTCTAAGTTAAATATTTCCAGTCCCTTTCTCTAGTCATTGTATAGTATGAACTTGAGACCCTTTCTTTCCTAGTTGCCCTCCTCTGGTCATTCTCAATCTTATAGCATTTGCCCTTCTAAAATGTGGTAGCTAGAGCCGAACACAGGGCTCCAGATATGGTCTGATCATAGCAGAAGGAACATTCCCTTCCTCTAACTCTCTTCATGTAGCCTACAATTACATGAGTTTTTGGCTATCCTACCACACTTTTAATATATATTAGGCTTGTAGTCCATTAAAATCCCTAGATCTTTAGATGAACTATTTTTTTTAGCCAACCTTCCCTCATTTAATTTGTAAAAAAATTTTTTTGAACCCACATATAAGACATTATAGGGACAGCTAGGTGACTCAGTGGGGATAGAGAGAGCTAGGCCTGGAGTCAGGAAGACCTGAGTTCAAATCCAGCCTCAGATACATACTAAATATGTGATCCTGGGCAGGTCACTTAACCTCTGTTTGCTTTCATCCCCTAGAGAAGGAAATGGCAAACCACTCTAGTATGTTTGCCAAGAAAACCCTATAAGGGGCAATGAAGAGTCAGACACAACCAAACAGTAGCAATAAGACTTTACATTTAAAACCATTAAATTTAATCTTAATAGATTTGACTTAGCAGTAGAAGCAAACATTGAAGAATCTAGTGGAGGGTCCCAGACCTCTTGTATTTGACATGGCTTTCACATTCCAGGCTTTTTTCTTAAAGAAAGTGTTCATTATAATCATGTGTGTATATTTATGTTTCTCTCTTTTTCAGTGTTTTGTTTTTCTAAAACAAATACTTTGAAACACGTCTAAAATTATTTTAAAAATATATTTCAAGTACCTTTCCTTGTCTATCAACTATTTTTATTTTCCAATTCTTAATCTCCTGAGCTTTATTTTTCTACCAGTGTCTTTTTTCTGTCTAATTTTATACTGAGTATTTAATATTTTTCTGATGTTATTTGTTGTCATTTCAAGAACTAAACTCTTATTCATTAAACCATCTTTCTCTTCTTAGCCTATCTTTTATTCTTTTTTAATCTCCTTGGACTTAATCTTTTTCTTTTAGATATTCACTGCCTTTCTTTGAATTCATTCTACTTTTTTTTAAAACTATGATTGCTTTTTTTCCTTTCTCTCCCTTTTATGTTTTTTTCTCCTCTTCTCCCTGCATCTTTTCTTCCTCAGTCAGTTCTTATTCTCTTTCTCTTTCATTGAATAATAGAAATTCATGAGATCTCTGAGCTTATCATGCCTCTGCAATCAACCTTTAGTCAGAAAATGATGTTATAGTCGCTTCTGCCTGAGAAACATTGATTGGCAGTTAATGGCAACAATTACAGAAGCTATGCAATGACCCAAGAATTTAGAGCAACTTATCTACACACAAGAGCTATGGAATCAGCACTTCATCCATCTCATTTTCTCAGAATGGTGAAATTTTCCACTCTGACTTTTCATTATTGGTTGAGTGCTAACAATATATTCAAGACAGTAAATTAACTAGGGCTCAATTATTTTTCCTCTAACCAGACTCTACCAAATGCCCACAGCGCCTTTATTTAAGCAGCCATGCTTAGCCTTTTCTAGAGGCTAACTGGAAGAGTCGAAGTTAGCCTTTGTGTTCTATTTCTGCTCTCACTAACCCATGGGGATTATAAAAAATATTAGAGATGAAGATCATGTGTGAAAAGCAATTTTAACCAAAATGGGCATCAGATCATAGATTTGGAGTTGGAAGGAACTTAGAGGCCATCTAGTCTAACTCTTCTTATTAGCAGAGAAAACTGAGGCCTAGAAAGGTGTGTGATCTGCCCAAAGTTATAGAAGTAGTAAATGATCAACTTTGGATTTAAAACTCTTCTCCCAGGTTACATAGATTCAAGTGAAATAATCAAAGATGAAAAGTTGTAGGTTATCACATTCTATTTCTCCATATCAACTGTAGAGAAAATTATGTTTTAGAAGCATTTGGGATCAATCCTAATATTACAGTATTGTACTTTTTTATTTGAGAAAAGCTGCTGCTATGTATTGACATAAATTATTATAGGATCATTGCTGCACTTATCTTTTTAGTCTTACTTCATATTGTTTTCCTCCTTCCTGCCATGGCCATTCCAATTGAATCAGCCGCCTAGCTGTCCAACATGCACAACACTCCTACAAAAGTGATTTCCCCATGACTGGAAAGCACTATTTCTTCACCTCTGCCAGTAGAATTTCTAGATTACTTCAAAAGACAATTTAGGCACAGATTCCTATATTTTTCTTTTCTTGATCCTTCCTTATCTTCCCTCAATTATTTACAGTATCTCATTCTTGACATTACATTGTCCATATTAATTTGTATAAATGGTATGCCCCTCCAGAAAAAAAAGCAAACTCCATCCTAGCCAGAGCTTTGAATGTAGAAGGTAATTAATTTTTACTGGATTGAATTGAATCTCCTTTCTTCTGTAGATATGTTCCAAATCTAAATTATTTTTACCCTGAAAAGAATGTTCAAAATGTGGCTACCAGATTGATTACTGTGACTGAACTGACCAATCAGCATGTTCAAACAACTGACCAAATTTGTCATATTATTAATTTGATTGTCAAGTCATATAGAAAATGACAGGATGCATCAGTGCAGAGTCAGTAAATCATAAGATACAGGGATTTGAATTCTGAAAAAATAAAGGAAAGCTATTTTAATGTGAATGAAAAGGAAAGATTTCTATTGTTATAGGAGAAGGTGAATAGTCCATTTTGATTGGAAGGGAGAGTAAATGAAGGAGAGTCATGTGAAATAAGGCTAAAAGTTTGAGGTTAGATTTTGGAGGGTCTTAAATCCCATGATAAGGTCCTTTTTATTAGTATATTATGTAGGCAAATTACTGACAGTTTTTGAGCAAAGGAGTGACACAATTAAAGTCGTTTATTAAGAAGTTGACAAAGGCAGCAGTCTGGAGTAGGAATAGAAGAGGGGAGAGACTAGAGGCAGAAGACTAATTACTATAGCAGGTTATTAAAATAGTTCAGGTGAGAAGTGATAACTTGAATTAGAATAGTTGATTAAGTGAAAGTAGGAAAGTGGGAACAGGGATATTGTGGAGGCAGAATTAATAGGACTTGGCAACTGCTTGGATGGAATGGTTAAAGTAGAGGAGGAAGTGACTCAGAAGTTTCTGGCCTGGGTGATTGGGAAGGTTCAAGAGAATTAGAGAACATAAGGGGAGGTTATTTTGGGGGGAGGGTGACTAATTAGGAATCAATATGCTTCATTAAAATATTTCTCTTTTTTATTGTCTTTATTTTTAACTTATGGAATAAAACAAGCATTTACATATCAATATAATAAAAATGATTGTATATGAAACTGCAAGTCTACTATGTATAACATGCTATTATTTTTAAACATGTAATAAACTTTTCATGTAAATTTCTTTTCTTCTTTTCTTCTTCCCTTCTCCCCCTTCCCCACAGAGATGACTAAATTATTTTTATTTTATCTGTTAAATTGTTTCTGGTTGAAGGGATCATGTAATAACATGTTGGTTCATGTCTGTAAAGGTATTTTCTTTGTCTTCATAAATGTTTCCTTTAATTTTTAGATAAAGCATTCAGTGCTATCATCTTGAATAGACTAAATTTTGAATGTTATCTGTTATTTCTTAAGGTTTAAATACAAGCAGAGTCAATATCATTACTATTTCTATTACTGAGCTGCAAGGCGTGATTTTTTTTTGAGTTTTGTCAAAATAAATCTTGTTCGGAATGTGATTGTCTTTCCATATTCTTAAGTCATATTGAGCTTATTGCTATGTTACAAGATAGTTCTCAGTACATTTTTGTTGTTTTGTCATTTCAGTTGTGTCTGACTTTATCACCCCATTTGGGTTTTACTTGGCAAGGATACAGGACCCCATTTCCTTCAGCTCATTTTAGAGATGAGGAAACTTAGGCAAATAGGGTAAGGGACTTGACAAGGGTCATACAGCTAGTCAGTGTCTGAAGCCAGATTTGAAGTCGGGAAGATGAGTCTTCCTCTCATTCAGTCTCACTCACTCACTCTCTCCCTCTCTCTCTTTCTGTCTCTTTGTATTTACCAAAAGGTATTTTATAACAACAATGACTTTCAATGACTTTCCTTTAAGGTGCTATGAGGCAACCTTTTGTTCAGACAGCAACAGAAAATAAAACCAAAAAAAAGGATGTTTTTAAAATTAAAAAATACTTTTAACCAATTAATTGGGGGTATAAAAGTCTTATTTCCTGATGACCACCAAATTAAGTACATAGCCCCCAAGGTGTCAATTATGCCTGGGATTCTCTCCCTCCTTACTTCTGCATCTGATGGGATCCCTATTTCACTTCAGAACTCATGTGAAATTTTTGTTTGTTTGCCCTCTTCTCAAAAGAATGGATGTTTTATTTTTTGTTTTATGTTTGTTTTATGTTTCTGTCTTTGTATTCACAATTATTTGTATGTAATAAAAGTTTTAATCTTCTTTGAATTGAATTATCTATTTTATCACTGGGAGAAAATGTCCAGGAAATTATTCAGCTTAATATACACAGTGATGGAAAGAAAGCACATACATCTACATGGCAACTTTACCATAATTTTCTCAAGGGTCTGTGATTTTGTAGTAGAGAGGAGAGGGAACCACCATATAATTTTATTCTATCAATAATTCAATGCATTTATAGTAGAATTTATGAATAAGTACTGTAGCTAAATCTTATACCCAGTTCGTATTGGACTAAGGGTGGTCTGTTTCACAGATTTTAAAATAATTTAAATATATTTTTATGTCCTCTGTTATTTATATTTAACATCTCTAATCATGAAATTAGATACTTAGTAGATACTACAGGAGAGTGGATTGCTGTCATTCATTATCAGCACTTTGTTTTTGATTGTAGCATATTAATCTACACCAGTACAATCTTGGAAACCTCCAATATAATTTTGGAGGAAATTGGTTTGAATTTATCTTGTGGTCTTTCAATAAAAGACAGACTGAAATGTGAAGAAATGAAGCTAATCTTCAAGCATTGTAATTGGGTAAATTGGATTGAGTAGTCAGCAAGGTTTTAGACAATCAAAAGCATTTGTTTTGCTACTTTTTCTGGCTCTTGGCCTTTGCAGTATTGACCTTCTTTGTGCCTTCTGGGTGTGGGGAGCATTTCAGGAAGTTAAACCTCACTCCCACTCTCTTCATAAATGCCATCTGCACAGACCCAACCCTCCTCCCTCCTTACCAATAGTACTTCTTGGTCTAAGTGGAATAATTTGGTTACCTTACTTTTTCCTTCCCATGCTCTGTCCATCTGAAATCAACTCCTTTCCTCTCTACCATGCCAACTCTTGGCTGTTTGCTCTCTTTGAGTAAAATGAGAAGATCTCTATCTTTATCCCTATCTCAAGGAGAAGAGAGTAAGGTTTAATAGCATCTGCTATGTGCCAAGTACTATGCTAAATGCTTTACAAATATGACCTTCTTTAATTCTCACAACACCAAGTGAGGTAGGTGCTTTAATCCCCTTTTATAAGTCTAAGTGACTGGTCCAGAATCATACAGCTAGTAAATATTTGAGACTTGGTTTGAACTAAGGTGTTCCTGACTCCAGATCTGGTGCTTATCCATTGTGCCACCTAGCGCACCTGTAGAGATAGACAGAGAGACAGACAGACACACACACACACACACACACTCACTCACTCACACACCTTCACACGTACATAAACAGGTATTGGTTTTTGTGATTTAGCATGTAGCTGCCTTGAGGTGATATCTTGAGATGCTAAGCCATCCAATCACTCTAAGCTGGTAGGTATTTGGTACTGTACCGCCCACCTATAGTATTTTTTTTTTTTTTTTTGCTTTTTGGAGGGGGAGGGCAGGGCCAATTACCTTGGGTTAAGTGACTTACCCAAGGTCACACAGCTAGTGTGTCTGAGGCCGAATTTGAACTGAGGTCCTCCTGACTCCAGGGCCAGTGCTCTATTCACTGGGCCACCTAGCCGCCCCTATGGTTTTTAATCTAGAAGATAAGAATAATAGATTTGAATTTCATAGAAGCCTTTTTTTGTGGTTGTTCCATTCGTGTCTGAGTCTTCATGACCCCATTTGGGGTTTTAATGGCAAAGATAATTAAGTGGTTTTCCATTTTTGTTCTCCAGCTCATTTTCTAGATGAGGAAACTGAGGTCAGCAGGGCTATGTAATTTACACAGGGTCACACAGCTAGTACATGTCTGAAGACACAGTTGAACTCAGGTCTTCCTGACTCCAGGTCCAGCACTCTATCCACTTCACTACCTAGCTGGCTGGAAGAAACCTTAGAGATCCTTTCATTTGACCCTCTCATTTTACAGATGAGGAACTGAGGCTCAGAGGGGTTAAAATAACTTGTTTAAAGTTACACACATAATAAGTGGCAGACCTAGGATTTGAATCTAATCTGACTCCAAATTCAGTGTTCATTATACTCCAACAAGAGTGGAATAAGACCCATTCAGTCATTATTCTATTTTATTTTCCATTTGGGCATGATTCTTAAAAATATCATGTAAATTACATATACTTTTATACACATGTATACACACAAACCCTGGAAATCCTAAACATTTTCACATATTTATCTCACCCTAAAAAAATCTCATCTAGTACAGTTCAGATAAGTCTGGAAGAAAAGAAATACATTTTGAAATTTTCTTCTGTACATTTAAAAAATGCTTATGTTGCAGTATTATGCAGAAAATGACAAAGTATGATTGTCATGAAAGAAAAGTTATGTTTAACAACTAACATTTTCAGGAAGACACATCTCGTTTCTTTTGCATTTGTAGTAAAGGAGAGAGAATATGATATGCCAGAAGCTTGGTGATGTGTGTATTTGTATACACATATATACAGGCATGCATGTATATACATATGTGAGTAGACACATATATGTATATTTGTTATTTATATTATTATTCTAGCATTGTAGGTAAAATATAAGTGAGGAGAAGCCTAACTGGGGACGGTTAAGTGTTATGTATACTGGAATGCATAGGAATGAGGTATTAGCTTCTTATAAGCCTCTGTTTTCTAACATTCTATCCATGAAATTCATTCTTACCAGTCTGCATTGGTAGGAGCTGTGTCCTGACATTACCTTCAGGGTTTAGCTGTAGTTTCCATTTTCAAACTTAAGAGTTCCCCAAAGCTTTGAATGATGGTGACCAGTCAGAGAAATTACAGGGGCCAGTTTGTTCTTTTCCTTTCCCTAGTGACTTTTAGTCACACACTTTCTTTTTTTTTTTGAGAATAGAAAATAAGTTTTAATATATAGAGAAAAACCCTAAATGACATTTGTTCTGATAACGTGAGTGACATGTGGTATCCCACAGTCACACACTTTCTAACCTCACTCTGGATCCTCCTATCAAACCATTAGGCAGCAAGATTAGGGATCTGTCTTTAAAAGACTTAGAGGATAATCAAGAACCCTGTCAACACTACAAAACAGATTCCTTTTCTCTTT
Organism: Gymnobelideus leadbeateri; assembly: GCA_011680675.1. NCBI lineage: Eukaryota > Metazoa > Chordata > Mammalia > Diprotodontia > Petauridae > Gymnobelideus > Gymnobelideus leadbeateri. Next base: position 14,632 of record WOXC01009184.1, on the reverse strand, counting down.
CCTGTTATGTCCCTACATGTTTAAACTATAAGGCTCAATAGAATAATTTCAACCAAGAAGTTGTCTGAAATCAGAATCATTGGCCAGGGAGCAGTGCCCCCTTATTGATTCAGTTGGATTATGAAAGATATGAAAGAGAGCATGGTGCTTTGCAGAGTCATAGCTACAGTTGTTAGTTACCGACCTGTGGCAGATTAATTATAGGGGTGAGGAACAGAGGCAGAGAGAAGGGGAGACAGAGAAAGCAAAATTGCAAATAAAGAAAAAGAAAGTCTTCTTTTTCTCTACCTGAAGCTGAATCTGAGAAAATAGCTGATGCCAGGAAGTTTCTCTGCAAATGATCTCTCTGACAAATGACCTCAGATGGGTCTGTTAACAAAGCTTTGGAAGACTAGAAGCCACAGACCTCATTCTTTTCTGCCTTTCCAAAGCCCAGAGTTTTAATCCATAAAAGGCTGCTTTCTCTAGAGTACTTGGTACTATTCTGTGAGTACTGTACTACAGAATTTTGTACCTGAGCACAAAATAATTCAAACCATGGCAGACTGCACTTGTGTTAAAGTGAGAAACCTTCTTGGATTAGTAGAGAGAGAGCCTAGAATCTTTGTTTAAGAGAGCCAAGGATAGTAGAAAAACAGCTGTTTGTCTGGGAAAGTCTACCAAAGCACAGCTGTACTGATTCAATCCATCTACAGTTTCCTTCTTCCGCTTTTCTCTGCATCTGTTTGACAGTTGTAGGGACTGAAGGATACTTCTCTTTTCAAATAAGCTTCTAGATGAAGCATAGCTGTGGCCCCATTTTAACATTGCTTTGTCAGCAGAATAGCTAAAATTGGGATCAGTCTTCTCTGAAGCCTTCTCTTCCCAAGAAATGTAGCAGAACATCAAAAATTTTCAACCCACATGCCTACTTCCCCACCTATATAAATCTTTTCCTGAGAAGAATCTACATATACATTGAGGATACTTTCAATGGGGACATTAGTAAGGAAAAGACAGACTTTCACAAGGAATATTATACAAAAGATCACATTTATCACATAATTGACTGAAAGATGATGATTTCCTCCCCTAAAATGACTTGGTGGGACTTGGATAAGTTCTGAGTTCCTGCAATATAGCTCTTTACCTGTTATCCTTTAATCACTATGTATTAATATTCTACCCTACCCCATGCCACCTCTCCTCCTTCCTCCCCCCCAAAAAAATTAAACTTAAAGGGAAAAATAATAGATAAGCACTAAGAAGATCCAGGTATCTAGTCTTATCTTTGTCCCCACTCTTGAACAGTTTCAATTTCTCAACTTCAGTTTTCATAACTGCAAAGTGGGAATAATACATTGATTTATGCCAATTAATGTACTTGTAAGGATCAGATGAGATAATGAATGTGGAAACAATTTGAATTTTGAAAAGCACAATGTAAATATAAACTAGCATTAGTATCATCATCATCATTTTACAAATGACTTTTTGGAAGGCTGAGAAAATTTGATCCCAGAAGTATAGTTGACTAGTAGTGATCTGTGGTTTGTGTTTCTGAATGGTTTTCCTGCATGACTCACTGGGAAAATCTTGTGCATTAGGCTAAGCTGTGATTGAAAAAGGTTTTGGTCTTAAAGAATACCAGAGTATTTGTTATGGATGGACTCTTATAGCAATTGAAAGAAAAAAAAAGCAATAGTTGTACGCAAGGGTGATTCCTACTAACTGGACTAGACATCAATGTATCACTTATACAATTTAAATTGGAAAATGACCTCAAATGTTTTTAGATATTAAGCAAAATCGTATGTGGACTAATAATTAACTATTCAATAGGAAGGACATTGACAAATTGCAGAGTACTCAGAGGCAAATGACCAGGATCTTAGAAGGACATTCATAATATCTTAGTTGAAGTAACCAGTGATATTTATCCTGGAGAAGAGAAATCCTTGGGGATTGGGACTTGAGCTTTAGTCTTCAGATTTTTGAGGGATCAGACTTATTCTGATGCAGTAGAACTGGTAGAAATGAGTGCAAGTTGTATACAAGCAAAATTAGGCCTGATGATTCCTTGTAATTAGAACTATCCAGAAGTATAATGGGATGCCTGGGGAAAACGGTGGGTCTTTGTTGACAGGAGATCTTTAATGACTACTTTTTATGTATGTTGTAAAGATACAGATTGAACTAATTGTCTTTTCCAAATCTCAAGTATTGCTCTTCTGTGTCAGTTTGCATTTAGGAAATATTTTCATAAAACACCTCACATAAAATAAACCCTGACTCCAAAAGAAACCAAATGAATCCCAAACCAAAGAAAAACTGAACCTACAACAACAACAAAAAAAATCCCTGCAAACCACTTTTATCCCATAAGTAAAAGAAATGCATCAATGTTAGAATTTTTCAATATGTAATTGAAAATAATTAGCATGACCAAGAGCAGTATATATACTGCTTTCCATTCACAGCAAAGTCATGGCATGGTCTAGTTTTGCTTGGCAAAGACTATCTCTGTACTGCAAGTTTATTCAAGCATAGTGGAAACAGTACTAGACTTGTAGACAGATAGAATTGGGTTTTGGAACCTGTTTCAGATACTTACCAACTGTGTGAACCTGGTCAGGTCACTTGACCTCTCAGCCTCACTTTCTCTATCTATAAACCAGGATGTAACAATATCACAAAAACCAAGGTAAGAAAGAGAGTACCTAGGAAGAATTGGTGGTCAGCAGCTTCAAAAGTTAAAGAAACCTCGGGCTCAATAAAGCCTTTGTCATACCTGTAGAGAGGATACCCAAACAATCAGAAACTCTGCTTTGACTTGTGAATAATTCCAGCACTTAGCACAGTGTCTAGTAGGAACTTCATAAATGTTTACTGATTGATTAATTGAATAATTTTATAACTAAGTCTTCTCTATCTGGATAAGCTCTAATTTAAAATGTGGTACACCTGGAAGAACAGTGGCCTGGGGTCAGAGAATTTGGGTTCTAAGGCTTCAGTTACTACTTGGGTGACCTTGGGCAAGTTTTTTTTTTAACTTTGCTACTCTTGTTTCCTTATTTGTGTAATAAAGAAGTTTCATTTGTTAACCTCTGAGGTCCCTTTTAGCCAAATCCATGATAATCCTGATGAAATTAATACTAAAGGAAACCCTGGGAGAGGCACAGAGCCTTTCCTCTATAAGACTAGTATTTATTTTTATACCCTATAGCCTTGGCCCTAGGTATGGTCAAGTTTATGAGTAATGATTTCTCAGATGTTAACAAGAATGCATAACTGCCAAACCTTTTCATGTTTTCTCTGTCCAAAACCTCAGGCTGGCTTAGCGTGTAAGACTTTTTTCTTTGTTAATACCTATTTATTGATTTATTTTCTTTTTGTATCACCTACATTTCCCAATGTATCCCTCTGTAACCCCCTAGTAGACTTTTTAAGGATATACACAGAGGGGAACACAAACAAATGAGGGAAACTACCCTGTAATAATAGATACCATGCCACCACCATCACCACATGTTTCAAGACAGTTTTCCTAAAGGAAATACTGTTATCACCCTCTAAATCCCACACATTCTCTTCAAAATCTGCACAAAAATTCTCATCTACCAGCTTACCCTTAAATTAAAGCTATTTTCCTTCAAGTGTAAGCATTTGAGATAAAAAAAAACTATTTCTTATTTCACTTGCTCAACACATCATCGTGTCCACTGAATACTTGTTTGTTGAAATACATTGCATTATTTAATTTTATTGTTTTCTGCTCTGTTTATTTAATAATATTGCAATACATTTTCTGTTATTGTGACTTTTTCAGCTACATTATGGGTTAAATATCAGATATGCATGGATTGACCTGAAACTCAATAGCTAATTATTTTGCTGTTTTGACTGGAAAACGCATTCCGTGATTTAAACAATTGCATTAACAACACACTTTTGCAACACAATCAATTTGCCAATTGAATATAGTTGTTGTTGAGAGAATAAAAAGGAACAGATATCCAGAAATCTGAAAGAATATATATATATATATATATACATATATAGATATGTATATATATATATATAAGTATATATATATACATATATATTTTGATTGGAAGGAACACGTAAAATTTATTCCAATTCTTCTAAAAATTAAATTAATTTATTTGCTTTTAGTTTAAAGCATTTTTACCATTTTTATTGAAGGTACCACCATCCTTTCAGGCTTCCAGATTTGTAATAGGGGATATGGAAAAATAGGGAACACTAATTCACTATTGGTGGAACTGTGAACTGTTCCAACCATTTTGGAGAACAATCTGGAATTATACCTAAATAATTATTAAACTGCCTGTACCTTTGACGCAGTGATGTCATTATTAGGTATGTTTCCCAAGATGATTAGGAGGAAAGGAAAAAAAAAACTATCTCAGAACGACACAGAGAAGCTAACCTCCCACTGAGGACAGCCCAGCAGCCCTGCAGGAAGGACCAGCGCAGCAGTCTGGGACCTGGCAGTGGGCAGTGCGCAGAGCACAGGAGCCGAGCCCAGGTCCGAGTGAGCCGAGGTTTTAGCCCCAGGGCGGCAGGGCCAGCAGCCGGCTGGAGGAACCCCAGAACACCAGGAGCTGTGGCGACTCCAGAATTATCAACATAGACATGCCTAGGACAAAGTAAGAGGTTAGTGTCCTATGGACTTTGGGACCAGTATTTAGGGAATGTGTCGGCTCCCTCCCCTGGGGGCTAGAAGCCTCTGAGGAGACACACCATTTTGTAGTTTTCAGAGGCAGCTCCAGCTCCCAGCCTGCAAATTTGTAGGGAGATCCAGCGATCAGTCTTGGGGGGTAATTGCTCTTGCTTTAACCTCCCTGGATCTGGATTGTGATCTAGGGTGGAAGTCGTGGGTGGGTTTACAGCTTGCCAGAAATGGAAGTTGCCCCCCACACGTTCAAGATGAAAATTCCTCTATCTGGCCTTAAAGCCATAGTGTGGCAACAAGCCCAAAAGTCAAGTAATTAAGTGGCAATGTGCCAAGGCAAAGGAAACAGAAAAATGCAACCCTAGACTCCTATTTTGGGGGCATAGAGCAGGAAAAGGACTGTGAGGTCAGAAGTCCTGCTCCAAAAGCCCCAGGGGAAAACATGAGCAGGTTGCAGGCCATAGAGGACCTTAAGAAGGACTTCAAAAATCGAATAAGAGAAGTGGAGGAAAAATTGGAAAGAGAAATGAGAAGGATGCAGGAAAAGTATGAAATGAGGGTCAACAGGCTGACTGAGGAAAACAGCACTTTAAAAATAGACTAACTCAAATGGCAAAGGAGGCCCAAAAGGGCAATGAGGAGAAGAATGCCTTAAAAAGTCGAATTTGCCAGATGGAAAAAGAATCTCAAAAGTTCACTGAGGAGATTCATTCCTTCAGAGTTAGACTGGAGCAAATGGAAGCTAATGACTTTATGAGGAATCAAGATGCTGTTAAGCAGATCCAAAGAAATGAAAGATTAGAAGGCAATGTGAAATATCTCATGGGAAAAACCACTGACCTGGAAAATAGATCCAGGAGAGACAATTTAAAAATTATTGGACTACCTGAAAGCCATAATCAAAGAAAGAACCTAGAAATCACCCTTCAGGAAATTCTCAAGGAAAATTGCCCTGATGTTTTAGATCCAGAGGGCAAAATAGAGGTTGAAAGAATCCACTGATCACCTCCTGAAAAAGATCCCAAAAAGAAAACTCCCAGGAATATTATAGCCAGGTTCAAGAATCCCCAGATCAAGGAGAAAATACTACAAGCAGCCAGGAAGAAACAATTTCAGTATTGTGGAAACACAATCAGAATAGCCAAGGACCTGGCAGCTTCTACACTGAGGGATCGAAGGGCATGGAATATGATATTCCAGAGGGCAAAAGAACTGGGAATGAACCCAAGGTCACCTACCCAGCAAAACTGAGTATTTTGTTTCAGGGGAAAATATGGTCATTCAGTGGAATAGAGGACTTTCAAGCATTCTTGATGAAAAAACCAGAGTTGAATAGAAAATTTGACATCCAGACACAGAAGGAAGAGATGCCTGAGAAGGTAATCAGAGAAAAGAAATCAAAAGGAACTTATCAAAGTTGAACTATTTACATTCCTATATGGAAAAGCAATAACTGTGACTGATGATATCTTTCTCACTATGAAAGTAATGGAAGAAGGGTGTGTGGTCATATGAATACATATGTGAATGTGTGTGTGTATGGTTACAGTTATATATGGATAGAGGGCATAGGTTGAATTTGTTGGGAAGGGAGAATACTCAAGGGATCAAATTATGAGGTGAGAGAGGAAAGTGGAAAGAGGAGATGGGGAGAGACAGGGTAGGGTAAACTATCCCATGTAGAAGAAGCAAGGGGAAGTGGTTGCAAAGGAGGGGAGAATAAGGAAGGCTAAAAAGGCAAAACCACATTCACATTGAATTTGGTTCAAATGACATACATACTAAATGGGATATCTCAACCTGCAGCAGGATAGGAGGAAGGGGGATGAGAGGAGGGATGATGGATGGGAGGGCATCCTTGGGGTGAACGGAGGTTGGAAGTACCCACTATAGAAGAGGGACATGATCATGTAGGGAATGGACCAGGTGGGGGGTGGGATGAGTGGGAGGGAATTATAAGCAGCCTTGTACAATATATCTACTATGATAATGTTTTGCATAGCTAGACATGTACAACATATACTGAATTACTTATCTCCCAAGAAGGAATGGGTGACAAGGGAGGAAGGAAATGGATCTGAAATTCGAGGTATTAACATTAAATGTTTCAAATATGAAAAAAATATTTATAACAGCAATTTGTGGTGTCAAAGAACTGGAAATTGTGGGATTGTCCATTAATTGGGGAGTGGCTGAGTAAGTTGAGGTATATAATTGTGGTGGAATAATATACTACTATAAGAAATGATGGGCTCAATAATTATAGAAAAAACATGGATAGACATGCATGAAATAATGAAGAAGGAAATGAGCAGAACCCAGAGAATATTGTATATGGTAAAAAACAATATTGTTTTAAGAACAACTTTGAATGACTACATCATTTTGACTATGATAAGTAACCAAATTAACTACAAAGGATGTATAAATACATTGTCTACATCTAGAGAAATAACTGATAAATAGAAGTATGTACTCTGGAGCCAAGTAGAACAAATCTAATCCTTCTTACACAATATATAGTGCCACAAATACTTGGGAATAGCTATTATGTGCCCCCCCGCCAATCTTCTTGTCTGCACCTTAGATATCCCCAGTTCCTTCAAATGAACTCTATAAAATATGATTCCAAAAAAAGAAGTATGTATAAAATGATATTATATATCTAATATGCATTTGTATCTTAGGCATCTCTAGGGCAGGGTGAGGGAGGGAAGAAAAAAAAAGGGGGAGGAAAATTACATAATAACTGTATTATATTTAAAAGAAATAGCAAGTTGTACTTGATAGATTTACAGTTTCATGTAAATCATTTTAAAAAATCTATTCTACTATGTTATCTGAATGATTGATTTATTTCTTAAGTTCAGACTAAAATAAATAAAATTGAAAAAAACCAACAACAAAACAGTCAACTTCTCATACTTACCCACTTGATATAACCAGTCATTTGGCAGATCCTGCTATTTCTACTTCCATAACATATCTCACATTCGATTGCTTCTTAATCATGAAAGTACCATAGTTTAGGCCCACATCACTTCTTGCCTGGATTACTGCAACAGCTTCCTAATTGGATCACTCCCCCCAAAATCCCTCATTATTCTACTCAGTGCTGCACTAAGGAGATATCACTCCCTTTTTAGTCAACTCCTGATTGCCTCTAGGATAAAATGCAAGTGCCTCTAATTAACTTTTAAAATATTTTACTACTTCTCTTTCTACATTTATTGAATATTCTTCCTCCTCTCCCCATGCTCTGCAATCTAGCAAAACTAGCCTTTTCTCTGTTCTTTGCATATAAACATTACCCTCTCATCTTCATGTCTTTCCATTAGCCATCTATCAGACATGAAATGCCCTTCCTTCTCATTTTTGCCTCATAGGATCCCTCTATTCCTTCACAATGCAAACTGAGTGCCACCTTTGAAGATTTTCTTGAACCACCTATTCAGCTCCTAGTGTCCTCCTTCCCAAACTACTTATATTTGATTACTTTATATTTATTTGTATTTATTTTCTTTATGTTTATTAAGGACCTCAGAAATAGTAATTGTTTCATTCATTGTATTTGTATATCAGAGTCTAGTACAGTAACTGTCAAATAGGTACTTAATAAATACTTGTTGATTTTTACATTTATCCTTTTGAACAAAGGGATAAATGCTGGTATCTGTGAGAGCAATAGTGAGTGGTGGCAGAACATATGGGATAGAGTGCTGTCCCAGGACTTAGGTTCAAGCCCTCCCTTTGGCATATGCTGCCTTTTTGACCATGTGAAAATTATTTAATCTCTCAGGGACTCAGGCAACTCTCCAAGGTTATAAGTTACCGAGGAGTTGCTGATTTATATGGATGGAGTGAGGGTCCATGTACTTGATGAAATCATAGGTCTGGACAAAAAAATATGTTCTTGGTATACTGCTAACCCTTCATTATCTTGATAAATTATCTGCTAAATTTTCCCCCCTGACTTAATCCAAAATAAGAAATTATTTGCTAATTTGTTTTCCCTGCCTTAAAATGAAAATCAGAATTACAAAAATCACCTATAGTGAAATGGCAGCCTATTCTAATATCCCAAGAGTCATAATCACTTGACTACTTATTTAAAATACTTGTATTCGTCATCATGCTCTTAGTTTTTTATCTCAAATCTTTTATTGACTTATTCTTTTCCCTTCTTGGTCATGATTATTTACATACCTCCAGGATTTGTGAGTCAGTTAACAAGCATTTAATGACTGCCTTACTGTTTATTGAGCACTGTGCTTAACGCTGGGATACAAATAAACACAAAAGACATACCCTGTGTTCAATGAACTTAAAGTGTAATGAGGAAAACACTCAAATACATGTCTATATGTACAAGCAACACACACACACACCCCTCTAATATATCATCTCTCATATATTTATATGTGACAATAGGAGATAATGAACAGAAGGAAGGCACTAGCATTAAGAGGGGTTGGGAAAGACTTCTTTTAAAAGATGAGATTTTATCTGAACGTGTGAAGGAAGCCAGGAGGTGGAAATGAGAAGGAAGAGAATTCCAGGCATGAGGGATGGCTAGTGAAAATGCATGGATTTGTTTGATGGAGTTTGTTTTGAGAGGGAAAGCAAGGAGGTCAATGAGGCTGGATCACAGAATGCATAGAGGTGATAGGAGGCCATGTGATAGACATCAAATAAGGTTCATGGGTATGGTTCCTTCTTCCACCTTCACTGATTACCACTACACTCCATCCTAGTAAATGGTCTTCCTGAGTTGTTGAGGTCAAAACAGTTTATCATCTAATGTCCAACCTTCTGGTGGCAAGATTCTCCAAGCATACTTCTGGTGTTTGGATGAAAGATATGCAGACAGTACCCATATTTGCATTCAATTACATACACATACACACTTACTAGACAACTAATACTGTATAAGAAACTGTGGTAAATGCTAGGGAAATGCACATGAAAAATGGCATCGTTGTTTCCCTCAAGGAGCCTGAATCTTATAAAGGAGTTAAGGCACCTTGACAAATAAATATGTTGCATGATAGAGTGTGATGAGAGTGAAGGAACAAAAGGCTGATAAAAGGCTCAGGGAAATTTGGAAAAGGGAGAGATCTCATTTTGACTGAGGGAAAGGTTATACAGGAGAAGTATCACCTGAGTTAGACAGTCAAGGACTAAAAGGATTTCAGGAGATAGAAATTAGTCATTCAGGCAGCAACATTTATTAAGTACTCAGATATGCTAGGCACTGTGCTGAGTGCTGGGAATACAAATATAAGCAAAAAAGAAAGATGGTCTCTTCTCTCAAGAGGCCTATATTCTAATGGGAAAGACAACACATAAAAGGAAGTTGAAAAGGGGCTCAGAAAGAAGGTATCTGGTGTGGGAGCATGACAGAGAAGTCCAGAGGAGAGTGGATCCTGGTAGGAATGAAGAAATGACTGCTTGGGCATCGTCTTTTTATGGAGGTTCTAGGTAGTATTGCCCAATTGGAGAGATAGGCTTTAGGGCAGTGGTGGTGTATTCTGGGCATGATGGTCTAAATCAAGGAGGCAGGAGAGTTTAAGGAGTGATTGAAGACTAGCTAGAAATACATTTGGACTATAATGTTGAGGGTATGAAAGGGACTCAAGGCATTGTTTAAGGTTGAGAAGACAGGTTGTGGGCAGGTTGTGAAATGCTTTCAGAGCCAAACTGAAAAACTTTTATTTTATGCTAAAGGCAATCCCAAGGAGTTTTTAGGAAAGTGACTTAATTATTAGACTTCTGGATCAGAATTAAAATTTTGACAGGTATGGATTGGAGAGTTGATGGGCTAGTGGTCAAAAGACCAATTAAGAGACTCATCTAACAGTCCAAGCAGTAAAAACCAAACATGATTGTCAGTGTGACGAGGGTGGAGGAGAGATGTGAAAGATTGTCAAGGAAAAATATTTATTAATTGATTCTTGTATGCTAAGTAATGTGCTAAGTACTGGAGATACAAATGTAAAAATGAGACAATCCTTCCCTCAAAGAACTTCCATTCTAAAATGGGGAAGACAGAACATCAGGGACCAGGGAAGGATGTTTGTTTGGGAAGTCATAGGCATTATGATTGAAGCCAAAGGGGCACTGATTGGTACACCCTTTTCAGAACTGGGGATGTTGTTTTGATTATGGAAACAGTAAGAGTTGGAAAGGTGGTGGAAGGTGGATGGAAGGTTTCCAGATGGGCCACCATGTGGATGGGATATGATTGATGGTCTAGATGGTCTGGTCTGGGGCTGGCTAAATAAAATCTGTTATATTTAATGTGTAGAAAGATTTGTCAATTGATTAGATATGTGAAGGGAATGGGGTGTGAGGGAAAATTGAGAATCAAAGATGAATTGGAATTTTGTAGCCAGTGTTCTTGGGAGGATGATGATTCCAGAAGCAGAAAGAGGGAATTTGTGACAAGGGACAAGGCCTCCCAGTTTTATAAAATTCATCAAACCTTGTAGTAAGTTGGCATAGCCCTTCCCTCCATGCCAGAATGAGGTGCTAAAGTATGACTTTAGTGGAAGTTATCGGGATTAACTTGAGGAAAATGATTGTTGTATACAACTTTTTAAAATCCCATTTTAACTTATAGTTTTTCACATTAACAATGGAATGGTTACAAATAAAAAGATGCTATAAGGAAGGTTGCAAAGTAAAATAAATATCTCTAGGGGTGGCTAGGTGGTGCAGTGAATAGAGCGCTGGCCCTGGAGTCAAGAGGACCTAAGTTCAAATCTGTCCTCAGACACTTAACACTTAGCCATGTGACCTTGGGCAAGTCACTTAACCCCAATTGTCCTGTCCTCCCCCCTCCAAAAAAGAAGCAAAAAAAATCTCTAAATTTAAAACAACCACTTCTATGTTTTAGTTAAAGAGAAAATGAAACCAAAACAAAACTCTGACATTCATAATATAAAATGCCCTAAATCACATAACTGTTCATAATTCAAATTTATGGCATTATTTTAATTAAAGCCTTAATTATAGAAATGTATCATCAAAGCATATTTACTAATATACATGGCTACAACTTTTAGATTATATCATATTTTACTCTTATACAATGAAGTTACAATTTCATATAGTTTTCTTCCCCCATATGTTAGGTTTGTTTTTTCTTTCTCATGCCTTTGAAGCCATATAAATTATAAATCAACAAATAATTATTAAGTGCCCACTGTGTGCCAGACAGTGCTCTAATTGCTGAAGATACAAATGTAAAACTGAAAATGTCCCAATTGGAGCTTACATTCTGTCAGAAGAGTCAACATGTACAAGTACAAAACAAATGATGTGGTTAGATAGATATAAGGTAGTTTTGGAGCAAGGGCACCAGCAGAGCCCCAACAGGATTGGTAAATGCTTGATGTAGAGGAAGGCTATACTTGCTATGTTTTGAGGGGCTGAGTGAGGGATTCTGTGATGCAGGAGTGAAGAAGGTGCCTTCCAGGCATGGAGGATGGCAATGCAAAGGCAGAGATGGGAGACGAAGTACTCTGGTGTAAGAAGGCAGTTTAGGTAAATAATAAAAGTACAGGAATGGGAATAATATATAATGTGACTGAAAGATAGATTGGAGGCAAATTTTAAAGGACTTTAAAGCCTATCCACAGGAATTCCTATTTTATCTTAGGGACAACAGGAACCCCTTAAGTTGCCTGAATAGGGGAATGATCTGGCCAGATCACAGTTTAAAGGAGACCACTTTAGCAGCATTGTGGAGGTTGGAATGGAGTGAGGAGAGTAGGGGATGAGATATGAGAGTTACCAGGAATGTCAAAACAAATTTTGACAGCTGATTGGATATGTGGGGTGAGGGAAAGGGAGGCATTTAAGATAATACTGTCATGAACTAAAGAGCCTGGAAGAATGGTGGTGCCAGGAATAGGTGGCAAATATGAGATATACTAGTTTTTAAAGTGGAGAGTACATGATAAGTAAACCCATTTTAAGATAACCAAAATATTTTTTGAAGTGAATTACGTGTCTTTAAGACTTGAATCATGATACCATACTTGTACATATTGCATTTAAATCATTATATATAATTTTCAAATTGTGTTTATGTCTTTATTCTCAGCAGCAAAAGCATAGGTAGGGAAGAGTAAAATGTCAGGAATGATTTCCCAATGTATAAAATCTAGTATTTCACAGAATTTCAGAACTGGATGAGACCTCAGGAGCCATCTATTGAAATTCATGCCTGAATAGGAATACCCTGGACATCATTCTCAAGTGTGGTCATCCAAGTTAAGCTTGAAGACCCCAAGAGAAAGGAAAGCTACTATTTGTCAATGCAGTCCAATAATAAATGCATATAATAATTGCATACATCTTTAAAACAAATTATTTACTTAAAATTGCAGTTGATTTGATTAGTTGTGTATTTCATATGTCATTTTAATGGAATTTGGGGGTGGCATTTAAAAATCAATTTGATTGAGCTACAGTGTAACCATTACTAGATGTAAACACAATTTATTTGGAGTTTTTTCATTCATTAGCCCCATGATCACTTGCAAAAATCTTTAGTAATTTATGTTCTACTGTGAATGTGAACAGTAATGCCACAGAATATAAAACTTTCACTTTATTATGATGAGGTAGCAGGAAACTAAGACTCCATTGGGAGAATACTGTCCTCCTAGAAATTTATTTTGAGTGTAAGGTAGAAAAGCTATATTGGTTATTTTTACCAAGAATTTCTAACACAATGTATATGAAGTGAAAAATTTCTTTAAATCAACCATTCTGATTATTTGTCCATCTGAATGCATTTCCATTTTGCTGTAGCATCTTTGTCAATGTGTATTAAAATCTGTCCTGCTCAATTGCGCAAGGTAATACATACCAGGCAAGCTCCTTTGTTGAAAATGCCATTTGGAAGATAGTTCTCACCCTGAAACTTTCTGATCCAGAATATATATTTTTAATGCTGGAGTGTCTCTATAGTTATATAGTGTGATCTTCTCAAAACTGGTTGAGAGAAGGAAAATAATGGGCAGGAGAAAAGTAATTTGCTAAGATCAACTTCATATACAGTAGCAAAAACTAAACATACAGTAGCAAAAGTTTTAATTTTCAATTTGGAATTGTAGTTCAGTTATTCATGGAAGACAGTAAAGCAGATGCCTGAATCAAGCACAAGCCAATTTGTCCAACTGCAAAACTTTCTATAAACCTTTGTTGCTTCTCCACCCCAGGTCAAGGATTCAGAAACAGAAGAATAACCATGACTGAAGACATCTGTCTTAGCTGAATACTTAATTATGTCAGAGAAGGACTTTGCCTTGTTAACTAAAAAAAAGCCTAATGGATTCAATATAAAAGGAAACAAATATCTTATCAGACATTTCGTGTAGCATTTTGTGGGAAAATGCAGAATAAGGGAGAATTTCGGGTAGCAATTTAAAAGACACAACTTTCTCTTTCTGGTGACTCAGTCTGTGTAAAAGAAGAGGAAGTGTAGAAATAGCTAAGCAGTCCCTAAAGACAGGTCTGTGTGCAGGTAGAATCAGAAGCAAATGAAACAAGTTTGTACTAATGACTTTGGGGACTAGAATGCCCTGAGAATGGAAGAAGAGGGCCATATTATCAGCAATGACCTCTAATTTGCAATTAAAATGACTATTGGGCATGTAAATGGACACCTGGATGAGTAGATTTTTCTAATGAGGGTTAGGTTAGAGAATTTCTCTAGGTACTCTTGACTAAGAAGAGGTGTTTTGTTTTGTTTTCTGTCATTCTAGAAAGTTTACTGGGGCCAAGTAGCTGTCATTTTTGGTGAGTGGAAGTTAATTTAGTTAAGTTAAGTTAGTTTCCTACAGGAATAATAAAGGGGTGGACACCTAGAATTACAAATCATGAGGCCTAGAGTTGGACCTCTGAATGGTATCTGTATCTGCATTTTGTGTATTTAGTAAT